>VZRO01002371.1:198603-236955 GCA_013397915.1 Daphoenositta chrysoptera
TTGGCGGGGTGACGGCTCCGTGGGGCTGTGTTTGGTGGGGTGACGGCTCCGTGGTGCTGTGTTTGGCGGGGTGACGGCTCCGTGGGGCCGTGCTTGGCAGGGCTGTCGGTGACGTGTCCCCGTTGCTCCCCCGCAGCCATCTCATGGTCCAAGGACGGGCGCGCGCTGGGTGACAGGGGCCGGGTGCTGCGCATCGAGGGCGCGCAGGTGGCCGACTCCGGCCTCTACAGGTGCCTGGCTGCCAACGCCGCGGGCACGGCCGAGCTGCTCTACAGCCTCCACGTCCACGGTGAGTGCAGCGCCACGGAACTGTCCCTCCTTGAGCTGGGGAAACACCTCTGAGACCGTTGAGTCCGATGGTTCCCCCAGTGCCACCAAGGCCACCGCCGACCCGTGTCCCCAAGTGCCACGTCCACACGGCTTTTAAATCCCTCCAGGGGTGGGGACTCCACCACTGCCTGGGGTAGCTGTGCCGGTGTCTGACTACCCTATCCATGAAGAAATTTGTCCTAATATCCAAATTAACCTCCCCACCCCCAGCACAACTTGAGGCTGTTTCCTCTTGCCCTGTATTGTGACACTTAGGAATAACACGTGCAAGCTCCACCTTTGTTTTCGTCCTTTTCCAGTCTGCTTCACAGACTTGGTGTTACTCATCACATGATCACAGAATCCCAGGATGGTTTGGGTTGGAAGGGACCTTAAACCCCATCCAGTACCATCCCCTGCCAGGGGCAGGGACACCTTCTGCTATCCCAGGTTGCTCCAAACCCCATCCAGCCTGGCCTTGGACACTTCCAGGGATCCAGGGGCAACCACAGCTTCTCTGGGAATTCCATTCTAGGGCCCTCACCACCCTCACAGCCAGGAATTCTTTCCCAATATCCCATCTAACCCTGCCCTCTGGCAGTGGGAAGCCATTCCCCCTTATCCTGGCACTCCGTGCTCTTCACTCCTTTGTTTTCTCAGTGACATTAGAATAGGTGTTTTGAATGCAGAAAATGTGTCAAGGGAAGGCGTTTCTAGGAAGAATGAATTTGTGGAAGGAGTATTTTGTTTAAGGGATCACTTGAGCAATTTGGAGGGCCTGGGGTTTTGTTGTAGGTGTCTTTGAAGCTCACAGTAGACAAAGGACACAGGTCAAATGCTCTTTCATAATCCGAGAGTTTTAAAGAAAAATGTGCTGTGTCTAATAAGATGAAGTGAAGGAGTGGGTGTTTGCTGACATGAGACACCTGTGCAAAAGCCAAGTTGGAGCTTTTCCAGTGATTTCAGTGGCTTTTGCATGTGGCCGTAATCTAAATTTTTATCTTTGATACATGCATGTGCATGTAGCTGGTTTTCTGTGGGAGTCTTCCATGCAAACGTGTGCCCCAAATTTGGCAGTGTCCCCAGCTGAGATGCACACAGAGTATATAGTTTCTGTTAATGTTAATTAATGACTTGGGCAGTGCGTTTCCATTGATTTAATGACCGTCATGGGAAAAACTGATGGCACAAGATACAGTCAAAGGCAATTAACCCCACCCAGTGATTAAGTTCCAGGAAATCCTTAGAGCTAAGGTCATTATTCTAGATAAATGAAACATAACCCCTCAGTACATGTGCATCTTTTTAAGGGTGGTGAAATTTCAGTGAACACATCCAGAGTTTTCTAGGGAACTAAAACTTTCTAAGACACAGAGCTTCCCCTTGTAGAACAGAGTACGTGCAGTTGCAGCCACAACTAATTGCATCACAGGAACTAATTGCATCAAACTCCTGTTCATGAACCTGCTTCATTCAGCTGTGTCCCGCCAGGCTGACAGTGGAGAGCTCCTGGAATTCACCATCCATGGGTTTATCACCCATTGTCCTTGGAGTTTATGAGTTTGTGAAGACAAAACTTGAGGGTTTTGCCCTCTTTACCACTGGAAGCAATGACTCTTTAATGGAGAGCCGGGTCAAATGCCAAGTACTGAAAGTTGTGCTGCATTTATGGAACGACTGCTCTAGATTTCCATGAGCACCTGCCTTGGTCAACTATTGGTCTTATTCACCAATTTCTGTTGCTAATAGTGTTATCAGATCTTTTTGGCATTAAAAACAATGCTTGATACTGCAGGCTTAACACTGAATGGAACCAGGGAGGCCAACTGAAGGAAGCAGGTGGAATTCAAGTTTAGTGTATTCATAGGATTTCATTGTATTAGTTTTTTTCACTTCTTTCCCCCTACTACAGCTTTCTCAGGCATTTGAGAACAATGAATGCCATTGCACTGCAATAGGAGGAACTCTGTGTGTGGGGAAAATATTATAAATTACAAAATCCCATGCCTTTTTCTGCCCTTACTGCTATTACTGAAATATAGGTAAGAGTGAGGAGAATCACAGAATCATGGAATGGTTTGGTTTGGAAGGGACCTTAAACCCCATCTGGTTCCACCCCCTGCCATGCGCAGGGACACCTTCCACTATTGCAGGTAGCTCCAAGCCCCATCCAGCCTGGCCTTGGACACTTTCAGGGATGGGACAGCCACAACCTGAGTTACAGGGTTTTAGAGATTGCTAAATTCACTAACGAATCTTATTTTCAGTGCAGAAAATATACATGTTTCCTCCCCTCTCACAGGGGGATACGTATGAGTAGCTCACACCATTCTCATCTCTTTGCAGGAGTGACTTCAAGCATTAAGTTTTCATCTGATACTGACTTTCAAACTTTATCACTGAGTTATTAGTGGTATTCTCCTACTACATGAAACTTCTTCCTTTTTTAGTGATTCTTCTCTCCCTTTCTACCCAAGCCCTATAACATTTGCTAGACTGTGTGCCTAGAGTAAGTGCTTTAGATGCTCCATTACAATGCTTTTTGTCATCAGACAGGCAGATGTTTTCCAGTCTAAGCTGGTAAACGTTCCCATATGCTCTGCCAGGCCACTTTATCACTCTGTGTATGGATTTGTTTTATGTGGTTTATATGGTAAACTCCTTTCTTTAATCCCCACCACTCCTAAAGCCTTTCACAAGGTCTAAATGGAATAGTAGAAAAGTTTGAGGGAATATCTTCTGGCTTTATGGTGTGGTTCCTGGGTTTCACAGCTGTCCTCTGGGCTGTGGGCCCAGTCCCACATACATTGCTCACAGTAGTTTCACTGCAGTTATCTGCCTGCTCGTGCAAGGGAAGAGCAGGATCTGGCAAAGAGCAAAGACGTGACAAGAGTTCAGTAGGAATAACAAGAGAAAAGAGAAATAACATCCAAAACCAGGCAGCCTATATAATTTCATCGTGATTAATACTGTTATGTAGCTGTTACAGCCCTTTTCCTGTGGGTTTTTTTTCAGTCCCCCCATCCATGTCTGGCAGTAGTGACATGGTGACAGTGGTGGTCAATAATCCAGTGAGGCTGGAGTGTGAAGCCAGAGGCATCCCTGCCCCTATCCTGACGTGGCTGAAGGATGGGAGCCCTGTGTCCAGTGTCAGCAATGGACTCCAGGTACCAGGAGACCAGATCCTGCTTTATCTGTGGTGTTCCTGGTTGTGGGAGGAGGCTTTTAAAACAATGCAGTTTAATGGAAGAGAATAAGTTGGAGGATTTGGAACAAAAATATAAGGCCTTTGTCTCTGGGTTGTTCATGTGAATTTAGCTCCAGTAATTACTGTGTGAAGTGGAAGATAGAGATATATTGAAATAAAGTGGTCCTTTCAGCTGATGTCATACTGAGTAAGTTTGCATCAACATGTTTTCCACTTACTGGGAAGAAGAGGAAGTTGGACCAAATTCCTCTGCTGAAGAGATCTGGAGAGCTCATTACATACAACAGTAATTCAGAAAAGAAAACCAACCTCTGATATAAGGAGATGTTTCAGAGAGGCCATGGTTGGTTTTTGGAAGCTGATTTTACAATCTGAAAGGAAAGAGAGGAAATTTGTGTTCTGTAGGGACAGCTCAGGACACAGACAAAAGGTGTGACAGCATATTTGAAGCTGGTGGGAGGGGAGGGGTGTCCAGATCCTGCAAAGTCTTGGGAATGCCAGGAGTTCCCTATGGACTGGCGTGAAGTCAGAGTTCTGCTTTTACAAGTCTGGATTAGAAGAGAACACTGAAAGAGCATAGGGAGCAGGGGGAAGCAGTGGCAAAACAAGTCTTTCATTTTGAAATGACCCCTAAGAGCTGCCCCTGCCTGTGTTTGGCACTGGGGTGTGTCTGAAGGTGCTGTGCTCCCGTTGCAGGTCCTGTCTGGGGGCCGGGTGCTGGCACTGCCCAGTGCCCAGCTCAGTGACACAGGGACATACACGTGTGTGGCAGTCAATGCTGCGGGGGAGAGCCAGAGGGACATCGACCTCCGCGTTTATGGTGAGTGACAAATGTCTTCCTTTTGGTCCTGAGAGCTGTTCTTGGAGCTTTAATTTAACACACTGGGCTCAGACCCTGAGCAGCACTGAATAGAACCAGTCCCAACCCCAATGGAAGGCCAGGTGAGGAGGAGGAGTGTGTGTATGGAAGTTAAAACATATATATATGCACATCCCCCCTCATTTACTAAAGTATGTAGGTGTGTCCTTCTGTGTATCCTTGAAGAAATGTAACTGCAACAGTGAATTCACAAGTTCAATGCATAAAAGCTCATTTATAAATGATAAAAGAAAATACGAGTTTGTGTAAAACCTTGTGTAAAACCGGAGAGCAAGGCCAGATGAGAGAGATTCTTGGGGCCAGTGCTCTGTTGTCTTTATTGCACCAGAAGGCATCGCTGGGAGTTCCCCATCCAGCTCTGCTGAGGATGAACAATACCTGAAATGAGGATGAACAGTAATCTGTCGTCTGTTTCAGAAATGTTACGGTACCAGATATGTAGAGAGGCATTTGGAATTGAGGCACCTTTGTGGTTTTGCTTCTGCTTTCAGTAGGTCAGTGATTGGACTCTGCCAGTCTCCAGCATTATTGCAATCCCAACTGGAGAACCTTGCAAGAAAAGTTAGGGGTTGGGATGGGTTCTGAGCAGGGACAGCTGGCCAGGTTATTTGTTCCTGAGTCTGGCTTTTAAAATTGCCTCCCTAGGTTAGGTTACCCCTGACTGAAGTCCTGGTGACTTTTACATCTGGAAGGGGCAGTTCAGAAATCCAGGACTCTGCTGTGGCAAGTGAGCCTGGGTTAACAGGAGAGCAAGGAATGTCAGGGTCTCCTTTGGAGTTTGAGGACAGGTGTGGTGTATGTCTGTGTAATGTGACATAGATATTTATTATTCCTCTTTTATTTTCTGGAACCTCTGTCCATTTTAGCTGGAGGAAATGAAAAGAGTTAGTTAGGAGTTGTGTATGTTTAACATTAGTGTTGCATTAGAAGCTGGCCAGGGTTGAGCTCAGCTGCAGGACCAGCTTGAGTGAGGCTGTCACCAAAAAGTAATATTGCTCTTCAGACTTGCCTTGTAAGGGCAATCTAATTAAGAAGCCACAGGAGGAACATAATTTGGAGTACAGTTGGAGCTGGGTTGGTTGGAAATGTGCACTGAGCCAATAGTTGGAACAAGCTCGGTTACTTACAGTTACTATAAGCATAATTAGATTAATTTTAAACCCCATTCCTTCAGAAATAAATGCTTTAGTGTCTGTCTCTGTGTCATAAACTCAGTTTCCTTTTGAGCACATTTCAATTCGTTCAGCCGAGAGGAAAAGTAACTGGTGGAAAAGTCTTTGGAAATAAATTTGCCTTCTGCAGGAATGGATCAGCTTCCAATTCTAGTTCCACAATACTCATAAAGAATCTGGGCCTTCGTGAGTTCTAGAAAGAAAAAAAGATAAACAGATTTTTTTTTTTCACTTACTGTATTTCTTATCCACAGGGACCAGGCTTTTCCCTAAATTATTTCCAAACTGTGAAATCAGCAGCTCTGCTCCATACTTCCTGGGCAAGAAACACAAAGCTTGATTGTTCCTGGTCTTTTCAGGCCACCTCGAGAGCTGTATTGCTGTCCCCTCAGTGCCACTTTGGGACACGTTCTGGTCTCCCATGTGTGACTAACCCAGTGTCATTGTTCTCACAGACAGTCCCACTGCCTCCCTTCTCACCCTGAGGTTCTGTGCACTCAGACCCTCAGTGTCTGGGGTAATGGATTCCAAAACTAAAGCGAAAAGGAAATGTGACAACAAAGGTTCTAATATTTGGTCCTGGTCAGCTTTTTGAGGGGCAATATTTCCTCCGTGTTCTTTTTGACTCCAGCCACAAAGACTTTTCCCATGGAAAATTCCTGACTTGCTGTGTTCCAAGGTTTAGTTCTCAGTTGCCTTCTCACTTTTGTTTTTCTGACTGTGGAAACACAAAATTTAAAAATGGAGGGGAAAAATGTATGTTCTTAAATCCTGACACTGTTCAAGAACAGCTAATGGGTTTTAATTGAAGTGTCCAGTGTTTTGGGGTTTTTTATTTCTACACAGAAAACTTTCCTTCCAAAAGCAGATTTTTCTAATGTCTGTTTTGGAAATGACAGTATAGTAATGAGGTTATCACTGAACTGCAGGACAAATGTAAATATAGTCCTCAGTGCCAACAGCTACAATAATTAGTAGATCCCACACAAACCTGATACATGAGCTAATTGTAAATTATGATTTGTTGATTAAGTCGTTAACCCATTGACTTGGTTGCCAACCCATGTATGTTCTCATTCTTTCAGCTGTATTTGGCCATCTCTGGACAAATTCTCTGTAAGTCAGAGTTTTTCTTAAAGCCAAGTATCCTTCTTGGCACTGTCTGGAACAGCTTAAGACGTTTTCAGCTTCTGGGGCTGATTATTATCTTGTGAGCTTTTTCACTCAGTAGCTCTTTTTCTTTTTAGCAGGAATGCATTTTTATATACTGGGGATTTTCCTTTCTAGCTACGTTTCAAGGGGTTTTTTGCTAGTCTTGGCTTATCCTTATGATCTCTCTGTAGCTGATACCTCACTAGTGTGTATTTTGTGTGGAAGATATTCTGTAAGTAACAAAAATGATTATTGTGGTTTTTGTGGTGTAAAGGAAACTGAACTTGTATGTTAGAAAGGTGTAAATGTTGTTTTATCTTTGCTAAGTAGAGTCCCTTAACTCCACATTATGTTTGCTCTGGGAAGTCTTCAGTGCCCAAAGGTCCCTTGGTTTGAGCAATAGGACAAGAGGGAACAGCCTCAGGTTGTGTCAGGGTAGCTTCAGGTTGGATATTAGGAAAAACTTCATCGCAGGAAGGATGGTCAGGCAGTGGCACAGCTGCCCAGGGCAGGGGTGGAGTCCCCATGCCCGGAGGGATTTAAGACCTGTGGATGCTGTCACTGGGGCCGGTGCCGGGGAAGGGCTGGGCTCGCTGGCCTCAGGGGCTTTCCGAGGTAACAAGCGTGTGATTGCGTTGGCGCAGTTCCCCCGGACATCGCGGGCGAGGAGCAGAACGTGTCGGTGCTGCAGGGCCGGGCGCTGGAGCTGCGGTGCCGCGGCAGCGCCGTGCCCCCGCCCCGCCTCGCCTGGCTCCGCGACGGGCGGCCCTTGCTGCAGAAGCCAGGCCTGAGCATCTCTGGAGATGGGAGCCTGCTGAAGGTAAACTGGGCAGGCGGGCTGTGCTGGCCTTCCTTCCTGGGGAGCTGCCCCCTCCGTGGAGGTGGGGCACAGCATTGGGCTGTGGGGCTGATGCCGTAGGTTTTAACTTCTATGTTTTTCAAATCCTGTACTGCTTAGTATGTAACTCTAAAACTTTATACAGCCAGTTAGCTACTGTTCTCTCATCCTGGTTAGACATAAAAAACCCTCTCTGGGCCTTAACTCAAGGACACCTTGCTGTCCCAGGCCCCAAAATATGTAAACTGAGCCTCTGACAGGAGGAGCAAACTTGGGGCAATTACATCACTACCTGAAATTATAATTGGAGAATTAACCCTGATATGCAAATGGACCAAACTTTAAAAAGTGTGAAAAATTCATGACCCAGCATCCGTCTTGGGTGGAGCCCCTCAGAGGCTTTTTGACTGCCCAAGGTGTACCTTTGAAGGCCCTTCAAATAAATACCTGTTTTTATTCTCCTAGTCTTGTCTAGCCTCTGTTTTCAGGTAGCCACTTCAAAGTTTGAGGGCAGCAGAGGGTAGTGGGTGAGGAGGGAGGGATGTCAGAGACCCCGGCTGGGTACAGATCTTGCTGGATTTATGCTCTATTATTAACATTCAGAGAGACATATGTAAAAATTGAAACCTGAGCCCCCTCTCCCTGCACTTTCCATGAATAATTATTTAGGAAGAAGAAACCCAGGTTTTCCTTTTGTCCCCAGATTGAAGGAGCTCAAGTGCAGGACGCTGGACGCTACACTTGCGAAGCGACAAATGTTGCTGGGAAAACTGAGAAGAACTATAATGTCAATATTTGGGGTAAGATTTATTAAGCTTATTCCGGGAACGGGAACAAAGCTCAGAGCTGAATTATGATGTGAGACACTGAAATCCTCTGTAGTTCATCAACACTTCGTTGCTGACGTATTAGTGCAGGGAGACGTTGTTGTTTTTGCTGTACTTTGAACAGGCCCAAGGTAGTGCACACATTTTCCAAATTGCTTTTATTTAGTACTAAATTAACACCAGTTACTCCACAGGCCTTTGTTGGGCTTGCAGGAATGAGAGTAGTTAGAGCTGTAACTACTGAGTGGCATCCCTGCTCATGGCAGGGGGTTGGAATGAGACAATTTTTAAGGTCCATTCCACCCCACACCATTCTGTGATGTATGATTCTATGAGAAATAACTGGGTTTGGATCCATAGCTTTAATGCCATTTAAAGTGACATTCCAACTTTCCACTTACTGAAATGCTGAAGCATTGGAAATTCAGATAAATAAAAGCTGCCTTACCTAGCTTTATTTGCTCTACAAACTTATTGTTGCTGAATCATAAAAACAGCTTCAATATATTTTTTCTATGGCTCTGTGATGAATGTGGCTTAGGACATTGTTTCAATAATTGCTTTTGAGAGGGTTTTCTGCACCATCATTTTCTTCCTATATACAAATTGAAATGTCCTTGTTTTGCTATTATAAATCGATTTCTTGCTTTGGAGTCACAAGATTAGAATTACGTACCAGAGTTTGTAACACTAAAGTGACATTTTTTTAGTACAGATTTCAAGTCTCTCACTATTAAAAGACCCATTCATGGCATTTAAGTTAGAGGTGGGTGTTGCAGTACCATGCCATTTTCCCATGCTGAAGCGAATACTGTGCAGGTCAACCTCTGCTTTCCTCTCTCCCTCCCAGATATTTGCATAGGACCTTTGCTGGAGGGATTGGGATTTGTTCCTTTGTGCAATAAGATCATTCCAGTAGGATTTGAGTGGAGGGATAATTCTTTGCTAGTTAGCAGCTTTGATGGGATAAGCTTGATAGAAACCACAGGCTGCCTGTGAAAGCCATCTGTGGATAATTGTTTGGAATTATAGTTCTCATTTACGTCCCAGCACAAAGTCGTCCCTGCCATATTTCGAAGTTTTAAATCCAAGAAACACATCCTTCTGGGGATTGGTGAGATCCTGAGAGCTAAGTGTGGATCCAGGAGCCAGCCCGTGAGTTAAATGAAGAGAATGGCACAGGCTTGTCCTGATTGGAAGCAAATGAAGGGTAAAGCAGACAGTGCCATAAGGCTCTTGGCAGTGTTTTTTCAAACCCCACACATCTGGTTGCTGCTGTAGAGCTGGAGGTGTCAGAAGGAGAAGTTGGCTACTGTCACATGCATTAAAAATGTGCTGCATAAGTTGTTCACCAGAGAGGTTTTATTTGCCGGGTTCAACCTACATTCTCCTCTGCTTTGTTTTGGTCTCTACCTATGCTATTTTCATCTGATGAAAATGGTTCTCTGATTCCTAATAGGCAATTAGTCCTTCCCTAGGGATTGAACCAAAGTGCTTTAAGACTTTAAGAGTCAGAGTGAAACACTGGTCCCTTTTGTCTGCAGCCAGTTTAGAGTCAAAGATCCCTCTGTTGTGGGAGGGTGATCAGGGGGGTGGGATCCATACCCTTGGATGTGGCAGCCAGTGTGCTGATGCAGGAGAAATTCAAAGGAAAAACGTATGCTGAATGTTAAAAGTCAGTGATGATGATCTCTCTGGGTTTATTAGCTGAGGCCATGAATGAGGCAGGCTCTTAGAATTGGAGTCAGTTTACAAAGTTCCCCAAACCAGCTTTATGCAGTGAAGTCCATTCAAAGGCAGCCCAAAATAAAGCCTGTGCATGCAGCAGCCCTCAGAGCCCAGAAGGATGGATGCAGTCGTTCCCAAGTGTATTGTTCCCTACCCAGGGCCTGGTTAGCATTGAGGAGACAATCCTTGTCATTGCTTCACAGCTGAATGGGAGAGATTTGCTTGAGGATCGTTTGGGGTTTACTGCTGGCAGATAATGTGTTGTTTCAAAGGCCGTGATTATTTGGCTTTTCTTTGCAGTGTCACCAAGTATTTCTGGCTCTGATGACAGCTCTCAGTTGACAGTCACTGAAGGGAGCTTGGTTAGCCTGATCTGTGAGTCCAGTGGCATCCCACCACCCAGTCTCACCTGGAAAAAGAATGGTGGGTAACTGCCCATTGTCTGTTTTATAAAACAAATGGGATAATTCTGACCTGCTGGGTTTTCTTTTCATCTTGTGTACATTTTGGATGGTGTGTTCTGAGGAGTTCAAGCATGCAGGTATCTGCAGAGCCCTGACATTGAGTGAAATGAACTCCAGGACCAGATTATTCCCTTCTCTCTTATCTCACCTCTGCTTAGATTAGGTGTCACTGTTCCTAAAGGTGCAAGACAAGTCAAGTGCTGAGACTGCTCAGCTGACAAAAATGACCTATGTAGCACATAATATGTTTATTTACCATGGGGCAGCAGGACAGCTGCACAGTGCCCCATCCCTGGAAGTGTTCCACACCAGGGTAGATGTGTTTTGAGCAAGTGGAAGGTGTCCCTGCCTCTGGCAGGGGGTTGGAATGAGATGATCTTTAGTCTCCTTCAACCTGAACCATTCTGGGATTGTAAGACTTGTTTGTGGATCCCAGGTGTCAGGGCCAGGGTCACGGGGAGTCCCATGGTGTGGAGGTGAGTCTCTGCCCTGTGATCCACTGCATAACACAGATTCTCTGAGCTGGTTTTAAATCTGCAGCCATGGCATCCTGCCAAGTAGTGAAGATGCATGTAGTTGTAGTAATTGCTTTTGGGATTCACCAAACCTTTTCTCTCGTCCCATTTTATTTAAGAGTAGTCTGCACGTCTTTTGCTTTAGGGGTTAAAGTTACATCACCAAACGCCTTTTTAGGAACTGGCAGACGTAGCCAGCTATTTTCAGCACCTTCTTTTAAGCATTGACACTGTTGGAGACAGAACATAAGACAAAATAAGATCATTTACTCCTTCCGTGTGGCAATTCTTGTGTTATTAATCAATCTTACTTATATTTGTGTTTTCATAGGCAGCACAATTCAATATGGTATGTACTTGCTTTAATTAATTTTGGCTCATGAAAAAAGCAGGTTTTAATTACAAAACACTTTTTCTAATGCATCACATTTTCAGAGAACAGGAATTTTATCAAGTTGTATTTAAACTCTGTCTCTTGGAAGCTAAAAAGACCTTGTATGACCTCTAAGGGTAATGTGTGTAGACTTATGGCAGGAAGGAGACTTAAACCTGCTAGAAAGTCTAGAAAAGCAGTTAGAAAGGAAGAGGAATAGATTCTTCAGCATGTTTGACATTTGGTGCACTTTGTAGAGAGGACTTTAAATGCACAAGAGGGAAACGTGCCATGGCAGGTGCACTCCTTATGTCTTGGAGTCTCCCTGCAGTTTGGAAAGATGAAGATGGATATTCTGAGGTCTCCAAGACTGAAGGATCTGCTCAGAGAATGCAGTGGGAGTTTGCTGTCAGGTTTCTGCTGAGGATTTCCTGAGCAGAAGCCTGTGACACACAACACACAGATGGTGTGAAAAGTAAATTATACGTTTCTAAGCACTGGCTGTGCAGGCTGAGACCATAATACACTGAAAAACGAGTCGCAATTTACTGAAAGTGCTGAGCTTTTTCTGCTCAGTGGAGGTGTCCCAAACTCTGGATGGATGTGAGGGAGAGTCAGTGTGCTTTAGCTCAGGGTATCCCATGAAGTCAGTAGTTAATACAGAATGTCCTCAGGATCTGCTTGTGCCAAGTTCCTGCTGGGAACTCTGACAGAGCACTTCTAAAATGGGCAACTGTGCAATTCAGTCCTTTTGAATGAGCTGGTGGACTTCAGACCACATGATTTTTATTTGCTCCTGGCCACTTGTGTGGATTTATCTGACAGAAGGGATTTTTATTTGCTCCTGGCCACTTGTGTGGATTTATCTGACAGAAGGGATTTTTATTTGCTCCTGGCCACTTGTGTGGATTTATCTGACAGCAGGTCTCTTGCAGGCTCTCCTGTGGTGCCGGAGCCGTCGGGAAGGGTGCGGGTGCTGTCTGGGGGCAGACAGCTCCAGGTTGCAGTTGCTGACAGGTCTGATGCTGCATCTTACACCTGTATTGCTTCAAATGTGGCTGGGAGTGCCACCAAAGAGTACAGCCTGCAAGTGTACAGTAAGTGCCGGGAATGATTCACCAGTTCTGCAATAATGTTATGGGAGTGTGATCAGGGCAGAGATGTTGGGCTACAGGATCTCCAGAGATGGAGTGCTGGCTGGAGGACAATTTAGAGGTAGTTCAAGGAGAGTTTTAAGTCATTAAAATTTTGGCAATTTGGACTTGTAGCTTGACCAAGACGTTGCATATCGCTGTTGAAAGTGCACAATCCAGGGATGTAACCCCTTTAGTCTTGTCCCCAAACTGCAATAGTGATGATAACTGACTGAACCCAGATTTCCCTTCATTCCCTTAGACTTTACTCTATTTTTTTCAGGAATAAGATGATGTATTTTTAAATGATCCCACAGAGAAGAAAATCTTCCAAAAAATCTGTAGGGATTGACAGTGTTGGGGCAGTCTTCTTTAATTTAATTTTTTCTTGTTTGCATTTTAAAAATTGCCTGTAAGTTAACATTTTAAAAAACATTTTTACTTCATGCAGAGGGAGAGGGGGAAAGGAGGTGATTTGTCTTTTACTGGCCCTGCTGCTCTGGAAAACTGACTGTTACTCTGCTCAGCAGCAGGTGAAGACTCTGAAGTGCAGCTTCCAGCTGACTCCTACACTGTGTCCCTTGTTCTTCCTAGCTCGACCGACTATATCCAACAGCGGTCCCCACCCGTCGGAGGTCGTTGTCACCCAGGGAAGCGAGGTGTCGCTGGAGTGCGAGGCTCGGGGCATCCCCGAGCCGGCGGTGACGTGGCTGAAGGACGGGCGGGCTCTGGGCGGTGGCGGGGACGTGGCGGTGCTGGCCGGGGGCCGTGTCCTGCGGCTGGAGCGTGTCCAGGTGTCCCACACCGGCCGCTACGTCTGCGTGGCCACCAACGCCGCCGGGCTGGCCGACAGGAAGTACGACCTCAGCGTCCACGGTGAGTGGGGGCCGCCCGGGCACGTGGAAATTCACCCCTGGGTGGCCAAGCTATGCTGTGGAGCTCAGTGCACCTCCTGGATCTGCTGCAGGGGATGCAGCTCCAGTTGCAGTGTTAGACAAAGCCCAAATCCAAGTTTGTAACTCCATAGTATTTTAAAATCATACATCTCTCTCTGTTAATATCGACCCACTCCCAGTTGCTTCACTGCCGGAGATAACCAGGATATGGTACAATTTTACATGATATTGGGGTGAGTGTCATGGTGGGAAATACTCTGTTGTTGGAGAGAGAAATTATGGTTTAACCAAGACACCCTGCTACTCACCTGCAGTAAAGTAATATTGGGGTGACACAATGTTTTGTTAGCAAAATGAATTTGTATTTGCTCTGAAGTATGGGTTTTCCTTACTCTTCACTCTAGTTCCCCCAAGTATTGGTGGTTACCTGCAGCTGCCTGAAAACATCAGCATTGTGGAGAAGAATCCCATCTCCCTGGTTTGTGAAGCCTCAGGAATCCCCTTGCCAGCAATAACGTGGCTCAAGAATGGGTTGCCCATCACCTTGAACAGCTCGGTGCGAATCCTCTCAGGTACAAAAGCCGGAGGGCAGATAGCAACATCTCACTTTGTCATGCCCAGAAATACACTCCATTAGCTCTCCTATTTATTTTTCTCCACCTCTTCCTCTTCACACTTATTTAATCATTTAAAGAGGAAAAATCTTTGAAAGAAAAAGTGACAAAAACCAAAGCACATCTTCAATTTCTGTGGGTCTGTATGTGAAACCAAAGGGAGCCTCAGAGATGAGTGCACATAAAAGCATTTCTGGCCGTGTTGTTTCTTTGACTTTGGGTTTGCCACTGACAAGTAGAAATCTCATGACAATAAGTTCTGATGGAGTTTCTAATACTCTGTTATAGCCACCATGCAAAGCCTGCATAATGAACCTAAGAAAACTATCAGACAGGTAAAGAGCTGGGGGATGTTTAAGAGCTCAGCTAAGACTGGTTTTGAAGCTGATAAGTTTAAGGATATTTTAATCAGTGCAGCTTTGAATGTTACAGATAGTCCTGTCCCCTGCTTTCCCATTTTTGCATATGGTGCGTGGAAGAAGGAGTGAGTGTGTGCTTATTTCCCAGTATGAACCTGGCTCTGGGAACTGCTCTGTGTTTCTTTCTGTGTCAAGTTTCCATCAACAAAAATAACATCTTCTGGGCTTGATTGTTTCTGTCCTGTCTGTTGCTTTCTACACACCCACACTAATCTCACCTCCTGGATCGCCGAGTCGGGAAGGGAGAGACAAAAAGATGTTTATTGTCTCTGGATGTGGGCTGTGTGGGAGGAGAAACATGCCAGGACTCGGGGCTTTGCTTTCCTTCAAACTTCGTGCTTCAGAAAGCTACACATTGTGGTAGTGAACTGTATCCAACATGGCACTTGGAACTTTATTTGTGCTTGTACAGCTTAGAAAACAACAACAAAAATCCTCCTCTAATTCTGGAGTTAAATACTTTGCCAAATCAACATTTTGGTTCTGTTGATTGAAAACATGCTTGGCATTGCAGATAATTTCAGTGTGTGGACACACTGCTGGCAGCTTTTAGTCAGTTATTTCAGATCATGGAATCACAGAATATCCTGAGCTGGAACGGACCCACAAGGACCATCCAGTCCAACTCCTGGCCTTGCACAGGACACCCCAACAATCCCATCCAGTGCCTGAGAGCATCGTCCAGATACTGATGTTTGCTTTTGATGATCCTTCCTGCATATCTTTTAGGAAAAATTTTTAAAAATCCAGTGTACCCCACCTGCTTCCCATGCAGCCCGTGCCCGAAGCTGCACATTGGCTTTAGGAAAAAGAAGAGCTTTTATGTAGAAATGTAGAAAATCTGTCCTGCCTCAGCACTGGAGGCCTGGGTGTGCTCTGGTGTGTGATGCCAGGGAAGGTCACAGTCTCCTGCAGGCAGGTTTCTGCTTCTGCTTTGGCCTCGTGCAGGCGTGGATGGGAGAAGGGATCAGGGAGACACGAGGCTGAAGACCTGAGCCTCCCTCAGTGTCCCAGTGCTCCCTCCAGCAGGCAGGATTCCATGGGCAGAGGCACATCCAGTAACCAGCACAGCAGTTTGTTCCTCCAAGTGCATGACCAGGATCATTGCTTTCTGGGCTCCGTCCCCACAGCGAGAGCCACAGGCAGGAGCTGCCCGGGGCCGATGTGGTGTGCGTTAGGGAATGGTTGCTGATGGGAGAGCTGCTAGTCAGAAACTGGGAAAAGCTGCAGGCTGGCCACCTTTGGTTTCACACTCAAATGCTCCCTGATGTCAGTTCTGCTGTTCCTCTGCCAAAAAGCAGGGAAAGAGAAGTTACTCTGCTGTGGCAAAGCAGGGATATTCCTAGTCTTTGGTCAAACGTACTTGCAAATATTCCTTTTAAATGAACATGTCTGTGCAAAGGTGACCTGACAACTACAGAGTTTAGAGGAATCTGTTCCGTGAAACCATTGCATGTAAACCAGTGCTGTTATCAGCTGTTATTATTATTGATGGCTCAATTAATGCAAATGCTAGAAGGGAGAAGTGGAATTTTATTCCTTATCTATACATGTGAAAATACCTTAAGGGTATTTGGAACAAAATGTGTTTATAAAAATAAGCCTTTTTTTGTATGTAGGTGTGTACACACATAAAAAGCACTGATAAGGCATTATTAATTTTCCTGAATATTCATCTAGAATCTCAGTATAGCAAAGCACTCTTGTGAGTGAAAACCCTGCTGTCTGAGGCACTGTGTGCTGTCCCAATTTCCTGCCCAGAAGTGTATGTTGCAAACACAGCGTTCCTGCCACATCCCAAGTACCGATCCATGAATCCTGTGCAGGGGAGCAGGGTGTGTGTGCCCTGCCCAGCCCTGGGATGGTGCTGGTGTGGCAGAGCAGGGTGTGTGTGCCCTGCCCAGCCCTGGGATGGTGCTGGTGTGGCAGAGCAGGGTGTGTGTGCCCTGCCCAGCCCTGGGATGGTGCTGGTTTGGCAGAGCAGGGTGTGTGTGCCCAGCCCTGCGATGGTGCTGGTGTGGCAGAGCAGGGTGCCTGTGCCCTGCCCAGCCCTGGGGTGGTGCTGGTGTGGCAGAGCAGGGTGTGTGTGCCCTGCCCAGCCCCGGGGTGGTGCTGGTGTGGCAGAGCAGGGTGTGTGTGCCCTGCCCAGCCCCGGGGTGGTGCTGGTGTGGCAGAGCAGGACTCTGATGCTGGTTTGGCTGTCTCAGGGGGCCGGACGCTGCGGCTCAGCCCCGCGGGTGCGGCGGACGAGGGACATTACACGTGTGTGGTGACCAACGCTGCAGGGGAGGCCAGGAAGGACTTCCATCTCTCTGTCCTGGGTGAGTACCTGCTTGGGTTTGGGGTAGCATAAGAGAGGAGTTTGGACAGTAAGGGGGAGGGCATTCTGTATACTTTGCTGGTATTTAAAAAAATATTATGCCAAAACATACATCTTTAGGAAAAAAAAAAAAAGTGAATTTGATACCACAGACAGAAAATCAGGTTGTAAAGAAAAGCTCCTTCTACATAGAATCATAGAAACCTGGAAGGGCTTAGGTTGGAAGGGACCTTAAAGCCCACCTCATTCTACCCCCTGCCATGGGCACCACTATCCCAGGTTGCTCCAAGCCCTATCTGGCATGGCCTTGGGCACTTCCAGGAATGGCACCCTGTGCCAGGGCCTCCCCACCCTCACAGGGAAGGATTCCTTCCCAATATCCCATCTATCCCTGGCCTCTGGCAGTAGGAAGCAATTCCCCCTTGTCCTGTCCCTCCAGGCCCTTGTCCAAAGTCTCTCTCCAGCTCTTTTGGAGCTCATTTAGGTCCTGGGAGGGGCTCCAAAGTCTCCCCAGAACCTTCTCTTCTCCAGATCAGCAAGATCAGCAATCCCAACTCCAATACAGTGGAAACCTTCAGTCAGCCGAGCCTGTGGCATGACAAAGGATATAAACCAATTTGGTAGGGGGTGATCTGCTGATGTACTTAGACTAGGAGTTGTCCAGGAGGCTCTTTAGATGCAATGTTGAACCATTAACATATTACTTTATCATATTGGTTAGTTTCGCAAACCAGTATTTTCCCCAGAAAACACTACTTTTCAGTTTAGTAACTGTTATTTTTATCAGTAACTGTCAGGCCTGGCACAGTGCAGGATTTCTCACAGCATTTCTGTGTAGAATTTTGTTTTAAGTTTCCTTTCTCTGTGGTGCTGAGCACCCTCATCCTCCCTTGCCTTCAGCTGACTTGGGCATATTCAGCCTGTAAATGATAACTCCCATTCAAGTCAGTTCATGTTTATTTGATGAGCTCATGGAAGTGTAAGTGTGGTAGGATGGAAGAGATGGAAAAACACTGGAAAGCATTCATTGTCTGACTGTTTTCTTTGGAGGGTTTTAGTGGCAGGGTGTTCTTGAGGGTTCTGGGAATCTCTATTGCATAGGCTTTGTTTGCCTTGAAGAAAAATGCTCAGTGAAGCTGATTTCAAGTGGAAAATTCCATTGTTCAGTCTTCTCTTCCCTCCCTCCAGTAATTTCTTTGTCTTTCTAGAGGAAAGTTACTGGAATGGCGCCTGACAGTGGCACAGAATCCTCACCAGTCACTGTCAGTGAGAACTGCACACAGATGTGCTAGAGTTTCTCTGGGTTATTGTAGGAGGCACAGCAGTTTGCAAGCAGAGCTTGGTGCAATAAGCACAATATTTATATATTCGAAAAGAATTTGGTGTGGCTTTGCCATATTTTTGAAATTAAGATGTGTTGACAACTTACTGTATTATTTTGGGGTCAAAGCGATGAGTTGCTGTCTTTGTTTATGAATAGTAGTAACTTTTGGCCTGACTTAAGTCCTGAGCTTTATGATTTGCAGTTTTGTTTCCCCCCATCTGTTTCCTTCACTCCAGTTTGAAGCCTTCATTAGCTATCAGAAACCTGGTGTAACATTCTTGTCTCTGTTGACAATGAATTCTGCATATTTCAATGATTCTTCTATAAAACGTTTGCTTCCAGCAATGAGCTAGATCGCAAATAAGCTGCTTAATATGTTTTAATTCCTTTCTTTCTAGGTCTTCTATCTAGGCTGAAAGTTTGCATTTTGCAGGATTATTAAAGCATAAATCTGGCTCCTTGACTCTGACATTTTTGTTACAAATCTTCCTATGTCTCCTGGAGGTGGAGCTGCTTTCTGATTATGACAGGTCTCCTTTCCAGCGTGTTACACTCCATGCTTGCTTTGACTTGTAGTGCCAATTTCTTTTGGCCTGATCTATAAATGCCTCTACTTTGAAAGAAGTAATTGATCACATCTCTTAACCACCACAGCTACTCCCCAGCACCCTCATAACCTTCCCTCCTCATCCAAAAGCACAAGTTGACCAGGATTATTTGGAAACGTGTCAGCCATGTCAGCCATACAGTAGACAGGACCGTGCTTTGGATTGGCTGTCTGGGGGGTGGGATAGGTGTTTTAGGGGTTTTATCTTGTATTTCCCTAGAGAAATGTAATTTGTACCACAGCAAGGTGCATTTAGATCTATGTAGAGTGCTCATTCCCATATGGAATTGCTGTATTTGCAGAGAACACTGACAGACCGTGGCACAGCATCCACTTGTTGAGAATCTGCTGTATTGCTCTTGGTTTTTTATGGCAGTTACTGTGTAACCAAACACAAACAATGGCGAGTTTGTTTTCCTAATCCTGTGTTCCTGGGCTCATCCCTCCTAGCTGGATCATCAAGCAGTATTTCAGTGTTGCAAGGAATCCATGCTGATGTTGTCTCCTTGCCTGTTGCAGTGCCTCCAGGGATTGTGGGGGAAAATACACTGGAAGATGTGAAAGTGAAAGAGAAGCATGGAGTTACACTGACGTGTGAGGTGACAGGTAAAAGAACAGTTTATGATTTACCTTTGCTCATCAAAGCCATGGTGAGATCACTACTAGTGCTGCACAGCATGTTTTTAATGGGATTTCAGTTCAGTGAGATTTTTAAATCTAAGATTTAACTGTGGTGCTTAGAGCAGGGCTGAGCACTCCTTGTAAAGGTTGGATGAGATGAACCAAGAGGGGATGTTGCTGTGATATTTCTTCTCCAAAGGCCCGTGGAATTTCAGAGGAGGTGTATATCACTTCAGGATGTTCAGACACTTCAGGATGCATATTCCAAAACCTCCCCCACAGGATGTGCTTGAAAAGCCCCCCCGAAGCTGTATTTTCCTGTTTCTCAGAAATCTCGATCTATCCTGGAGGTTATGCACCAGCTGACACTTGCCGTTTTCCCGGCTCCATCCAGGGACCCCGGAGCCGCGGGTCTCGTGGCTGAAGGACGGGCAGGCGCTGGCCGAGGCGGGGGATCCCAGGATCGTGCCCAGCGGGCGATCCCTGCGGATCTCCGAGGCGCAGCTCCCGGACACGGGCCGCTACACGTGCCTGGCATCCAACCCTGCTGGGGACAGGAGCAAGACCTACAGCCTCAACGTGCTTGGTGAGCAGCTGGGCTGCCCCTGCCAGAGGAACGGGCAGCTGCGGGAGACAGAGTCCCGCTGGAATTCTGGAGGGCTTTATTGACAGCAGTGCTCAAGTTGCCTGTCTATGATTAGAATTTTACCTCTTAGTAATTGATAAGTGATAGTGTTTTAATAGAAACACCAGTGCTGTGCTTTAGACAACGGAGCTGGAACACAGGGAACCATAACAGGGTGTCGTCCTTATGGAATGGGTGGGACAGCACTTTGGCTTATTGTGATTCAAGGAAGGAGCATCTGAAGAGTATTTCAGATTGTGATCTCTTCAGAAAAGCTGAAACCATCTGCACTTCTCATTTTGTTTTGTTTTTGTTTTTTTTTTTCCATGAGGGTTATTGCACAACAAAGTGCAAACAATGGCGAGTTTGTTTTCCACAGCCTTGTTTCCTAGGCTCATCCCTCCTTCCAGGATCATCAAGCAGTAGCTCTGCTCAAGGAGTGGTGGCTGGATTCCTGGGGACCTGTGCTTGACAAAGGCTCGGGTGGGAGTGAATTCCACTGATTTGAGGTCACTGCTGACTTCAGGACAAAACATAAGACCAGCTGAGTGTTGCCTGGGTCTGGGTTTTGGTGCTCTTTG
The DNA here is from genome assembly GCA_013397915.1 of Daphoenositta chrysoptera. NCBI lineage: Eukaryota > Metazoa > Chordata > Aves > Passeriformes > Daphoenositta > Daphoenositta chrysoptera. The sequence goes on from VZRO01002371.1 coordinate 219,210, forward strand.
TAGGAATGGCTCCCAGCTAGCTGACGCTGCAGCCAGATTCCTAGACTGAACAGGGACCAGAAAACAGGCTTTTCAGAGAGGGGCTTTCCTCCCTGTGGTTACTGATTTTGTTGTTCCCAGTGGCTCCAAGCATTGTGGGAACAGACAGCCAAGGGAATGCAGAGGATGTCACCGTTATCCTCAACAGCCCCACCTCGCTGGTCTGTGAAGCTTATTCCTACCCCCCAGCCACCATCACCTGGCTGAAAGATGGGAATCCCTTAGAGTCCAGCAGAAACATCCGCATTCTACCAGGTAAACTCTGTTCTTATTGAGAAACAATACCTAATTCTTTTATTGCATGTTTTTCTGTTACAGGCTTGTTTAAAAAATCAAAGGATATATTTCTATTAAGTGCAGTGCACTGTCACAGGGTGCCCAGAGAAGCTGTGGCTGCCCCTTCCCTGGGAGTGTCCAAGGCCAGGCTGGATGGGGCCTGGAGCAACCTGGGCTAGTGGAAAGTGTCCCTGCCCATGGCAGTGGCTGGCACTGGATGGGCTCTAAGGTTCCTTTCAACCCAAACCATTCTGGGATTCTCTGTACTTCCCTAGCACTTCCCATTCCAATATTTTTAAGTGCTTCACAATTAACTCATTGTTTATTTGTGTTTTATTATGTATTTATCCTTTTGTACCATCAAGCAAAGTGATGGGAAAATTCATATGAGTTAATGATGAAAATAAATGACTTGCAATTAAGTGTGGAAATTAGATGGAGAGAGACATAAATTAGTGAAGACAATGAGGTGAGATTTTTCTAGGTCATTATAGTTTGCCATTTTTAGTTAGTAGAATAACTTTTCCCTAGTACCTGTGGAAGTGGAAAATGGGAACAAGCTTCAGAGGGAACACTGTTCAGAGGGAACACTGGAGTGCTGTAGATGTAGAAGTACCTTGCCTTGTTAACTGCAAGTATTCAGAGAAAGAATGAGTCCTGGCTAAATATCTTCAAGAAACTCCCTGCACAAATTTCTTGATGTAATTTCTTAACAAATTTCCCAAGAATCCATAAGCAACAGGAGTTGTGATCCACAGCACCGCCATGACTCATGCACTCATTTGTTACACGTGGTAGTAAGCAGTCAGGTTTTCTGCACTTCTCAGGGCAGATTTTGGACCAAGGGGTTGGACACAGGCTGCAGGAAGTGTTTAAATAACTGGGAAGCAGGAGTGTGGTGGTGGTGCTATTGAAGGTTGGTGTCTTTGGCAGGTGGGCGGACCCTGCAGATCCTGAGTGCCCAGCAGGACAGCGCTGGAAGATACACCTGCATTGCCACAAACGAGGCTGGGAAGGCTCTCAGGCACTATGAAGTGAAAGTCTACAGTATGGCAATGCTTTCAGTTCTTGAAATTAGCTTTTGTTTTGCATTCTTCCGTTTTCCCCATTGCAGTGTTGTCTATCTTGGTGAATACAAGGTTTCCTATTAATGGCTTTGCTGAGCAGACATCTGCATTAGCTCCTGGCATTGCTGGAGGAAAGACACCAAGAAAGTTGATTGTTGCATCCTTTGCAATGCTACAGTTGGGCTAAAAGTCTTCATATCACCCAGGACATTTAAGAAACACTGAACTCCAGTTTCCTCTGAAACACATCTTTTGGTGCTGATTTTCAAGTCAGATGAGTGCAGCACAAGGAGAGATGTGAGCAGAGAATCTCTTGAGCACAGAAACCATTTTAGAGAAACAGGATGGGGCCTCTAACATCTAGTGGGACACTTTCTTGAGGAAGGTAAAACAGGAGGATACTATTTTTATATCCTTCCATAAAATTCCATATGCACAAAAGTTTTCCCATTCAAGTCTTTCCATCAGCACATTGTCATTTGAGCATCTGTACCTAAATACTCAATTTTAATGCTGAAACTCTTCATTATGGGCTCAATCAAGCATGATTTTTTCCTTTTTTAAAAAATTTCTCAGTCTGATTTGGAATTGGTTTGCTCCCTTACAGTAACCATACTGTTATTTAATTATACGAAGTCCCTAATAAGGCCCCACTGGATTTGGAATAATGAGAAGATGACAAAAGAGTTCATGACTGATGCATGGCTATGTGGGAACGTAATGCCCTTCCCCCCCCCACCAATGCCATTGCAACTGTCAGTTATTAGGATACTGTAAATATTAGGGAAGAATTTAAAATTCCCAGTGGAAAAAAAGAGTGGAAAGTGCTCTGAAAGCATTTTATGTAATTTCAAAATATTATGAGACCACGCTGGGGGGTAGCTGGAGAATTTTGAAACATTCTGTTTTCCTTCTGATTCAGAAAGAAACAGGATTTTGCAACACTGGGATTTCAGTGGGGTGGAAATGATGAGTTTTGACCAGCTACTCTGAGTGTGGACTTGGGATCAAACATATGTTTCTGGGAATATTAGTTTCCATTAAAATGCTCTTTAATGACTACAATACCCTGAACTTTATGGAATTGAAGCCAGGAACATAAGAATGAAATGCTGTAGCTAGGTAGGGCTGTAGTCAGGTCTGCATGTTTAAAAGTGTTGAACATAGTTTTGTATATTTTTGTACATAATAACTGTCCTAAAAATGGCTGAAATTACACACACACATATATATATAAAAATATATGTATATTTTTTTTTTTAAGTAGTAATTTGGCTGTGGGCAAGAGACAGTTTATTGGGGGAATGCCCTTGCTTTCCCTGAGGTTATCATCTGGGACCTCCCTTTTTGCAGTTAATGTTGAAATGCTGCAGCAGGCAGTAAGCCATGACAGTCTCTCCCCTCTCTGCCTTTGTCTTTGTGCAGTTCCACCCACCATTGCCAAAGGGGATATCTCAGGGATGGGGCTGTCCCCCAAGGAGGTGAAGATCAAAGTGAACCACAGCCTGACCCTGGAGTGTGAAGCTCACGCCATTCCTGCTGCTGCCATCAGCTGGTACAAGGATGGACAGGCCAGTCACAAACTCGATTCCTTCCTCTGAGGGGACGTGGGACAGGGACAGCTGTGTGTTCCCTGTCTCTGGAAATAGCATCTGCGCAGGGCAGCAGGAGTCACCTTCACTCCCTGCTGCTGGCAGCATCACCCCCCAGCAGCTTGGGGTGTTTGCTGGCACCCAGACCTCTGCAAATTGACATCCTGGCTTTTGGTGGGTGCTAAAAGTTGTGCCTGAGAGGCCGGGACTGGAGTTTCCCGGCCTGGCACTGGCCTGTGCCGTGAGAGGGAGTGCCCTTCCTGGCAGGAGCCTGTCATGGTGTGACCACGGGGCCCGTGGCTGTTGTGCAAAGCCCCCAAAGGCCCTGTTACAGATGGTTCCCTCAAGTGCTGCCCTTGCAGAAGTTGCAGAGCCTCCCCCTCAGTCCTGGCAGAGCTCACAAAGCCACAAGAGCATCTGTTTGCTGCAGGGGGGTGAGGCACGAGTCCTGCCACACACAGTGCTCCGTGGATCCGTCTGGAGAGCTTGGCGAGGGCAGGGCCACGGGGACACACTGAAATACAGGACAAGGGATAAATAAAAAAAGGAACTGTGCTAGTCTTCTTAAGAAAGGGGAGTATAATCTCTTGCTTGAGCTGTTCCTGGTAGGGCACTCATCATGGAACAGCTCTTCCTGGATTTAACAAGCATGTGTGAATAACCTGGATGATCACCCTCTGGCTGTTTCAAGTGTACCCTGCTGCTCTGGGATCCCTGGGAGTCCTGGCTCTATTGCCAAAGAAAAGCTCACTTTGGGGAGTTAAGAGGTCCCCAAAGGCAGTGGCTGTGCACAGCTGGCTGCCACTGGTACAGCAGGTGCTGCTCTTTAGTCTGCCCTGGGTTGCCCTAGGTGAAAAGGCTCTCACTCCTGTCCATGGACTCAATGAATTGTCCCTGCAGGCCAGGAGTTCAGTGCTGACTCCCTAATCATGGAAACATGGACTCATGGCATGGTTTGGGTTGGAAGGGACCTCAAAGCCCATCCAGTTCCACCCCTGCCATGGGCACAGACACCTCCCACTAGGCCAGGCTGCTGATGAACATCTAATATGTTCTGGATTCACTGCTGACACACAGGCTGTGTCACTGCAGCCTCTGCTGTCATGTGTGAGCTACATTCTGGCACAGGAACATCTAATCCTGTGTCTCTCTGTGCTGCTGCTCTGTCCATTCCGTGTTCACACCGTGTCCTTGCTGGGCAGCAGATCTGTAGGTTGGGATAGATCCATTTGTTCACCTCACAGAAAGCTGGTAGTTTTCCACATATTGGAAACTTGGCCAGTGAGTTCAGGGATTGGATCAGCCTGATTGGATCCAATGTCACAAGAGCCCTGGCCTGGTGGGGATTGCATTGCTCCTCTTAGCAGCATCCTGGGGCTAGGAGTGATGGAAAATCACATCCTTGAGGAGACCAGCCACCACGATCAGAAGGATGAAGATGGAGAGTTTCTGACAACCGTGAAAAGAAAATTGTCTCCAGGAACTTGGAGCTTGATTGTGTTTACTCATATTACTCCCACAAATCTGGCTATTTCTAGTGTGTGCTTTGCTGAGTATTAATTTTCATTTGAATTGCCATTGCAGCCACTGCAGGGAGATGAGCATGTCCTGATCCAGGGCAGTGGCCACACCCTGCACATCGAGGAGGCCCAGGTGTCAGACACGGGGCGCTACACTTGCCTGGCCTCCAACATTGCTGGGGAGGATGAGCTGGAGTTCGATGTGAATATACAAGGTAAAAGAGTAACAAAACTCTCCTGGTAGCCTGCTTTTCTAGTACTCTGGGATGTTGGAATTAATAATTTTATGTCCTTTATGCTTTTGTGTTTTGTGTGGCTTTGATTTTAGGGATATTTTGTTTGTTGCTGACATGCAATATTTGATTATTCTTCTATATGTTGTGTTTCTGAAGTCAGTGCTATGACTTAGCAACTCTGATCTTTCTCTAAACGCCATGAAAAATTTGAATTTATTTTAAACTAAGACATATTTTATTTTTCTGTTTCGAGTAGTATTTAGAGGCCCCAGACATAAGCATCCTATTGGCCTACTGCATGTAAATACAAGAAAACAATAATGAGTAATTTCTGAAAATTTAGACAAAATGAGAGCTTGAGTGAAACCAGATACCTCATTGTTTAAGTATTTTTGTTGATGAATACCCTCTGTGTTTGTTACCAGGTCATCTTGCACTGTTATTTATTACTCTTCAAAAAATACTCAGTAAATTGCTCAATTGTTCATTCTAGAAGAACTAGAATTTTCCTGGGTTACTTAAAGTGGGGGCAGGGGTTGATTTAATACACTTAGTTTTTATTGCTGCTATTGAACATTACAATACCTTCTCATTTATTGACTTTGAAACCAGCTATTTCTGCTGCAAAATGCTAACATTTTTCCTCTTCTTTGTTGTAGTTCCTCCTAGCTTCCAAAAGCCTTACAGGGAATGGGAAGCTGGGAACATGGTGGATGCAGAAAGAGGTGGAGAAAGGAAAGATGTGATTGTCAACAACCCCCTCTCACTGTACTGTGAGACCAACGCTGTTCCTCCCCCTGTGCTGACGTGGTTTAAGGATGGGCATCCCCTGAGCTCCAGTGACAGAGTGCTCATCCTGCCAGGTGGGTGTTCAGCTGGCACTCTCTGGCCCTACACCGAGGTGATCAGAGGGATGGAGCCCCTCTGCTGTGAGAAAAGGCTGGGAGAGTTGGGATTTTTCAGCCTGGAGAAGAGAAGCTTTGGGATGACCTAAGTGTGGCCTTGCAGGGCCTGAAAGGGCTGACAGGAAAGATGGAGAGAGACTGTTTACAAGGGATGGAGGGACAGAACAAAGGGGAATGGACTCAAATTAAAAGAAGGTGGGTTTAGATGTTGGGAAGCAGTTCTTGGCTGTGAGGGTGGGGAGGCCCTGGCACAGGGTGCCTAGAGAAGCTGTGGCTGCTCCTGGATCCCTGGAAGTGTCCAAGGCCAGGCTGGATGAGGCTTGGAGCAACCTGGGCTAGTGGAAAGTGTCCCTACCCATGGAAGGGGCTGGGACTGGATGATTTCTAAGGTCCTTTCCAATCCAAACCATTCTATGATTCTGTGTTTGAGAAATGGCCTTAGTGCTGGTGTTTCTGTAGTGATGACACACTTCTCCCCTTCAGAACACTTCTTAAATGTTCTTTTCAGACTTTGTTGGCTGGAAATGTTTCTCTCCAGTCCTTGGCTTTCAATTGTTTCATTTAAGAAGTAGTCCCTAAAATGGTGTGAATGTCACCATTGAACTCTCACGGTGACTCATGGAATTGCAGAACAGTTTGGTTTGAAGGAATCTCAAGGCCCATCTCATTCTACCCCCTGCCATGGCCAAGGACACCTTCCACTATTCCACGTTGCTCCAAGCCCTGTGAAACCTGGCCTTGGACACTTCCATGTGTTGCAAAATGAAATACAATGATACCTTCTCTCTGATGTGTTCCTGATTTATTTCCTTATGAAATTTGCTTTGAAAAAAAGATAATTGGAGTAGAAAAGCCTCTTCACCGTGGAGTGAGGCATGGAAAACATGTTTGCAGCAGTAAAATGGCCATGATCTCCTAGTTAAACTCATGTGGGGAAGGGAAAGAGCAGCCTACAGTCATGAGTGTTGCTATGCAGAGATGGTGTGGGATGGAGTGTTTAAAGAAGGGTAGTGGTAAAAGGGTAACACCTGCTTGTCCATCTTGTTTGTCTCTTGAGAGAGCAATGACAAACACTCCCCAAGTGTATTCCTAAGATTTCCTCTCCTTCTCAAGGTATTTATATGGCTATGCCTTAATGAGGAATAGAGTGAAAAGTACCTCAGAAATTAATCTTTTCAGTTTGGAACAGAATATTCTGTGCTTATATTTCCTTTTGCCTGTTAGTTCTGTGCCATCTTACTGAGAAATATTTCTATTTTTGATAAAAGAATAATGCCTGGCTGCATATTGCTGCAGCATGTTCTTCCTTTTTGTGGAATTAATTGCTCTTTTCTAACATTTCAGTATGAGCATGGCTGCACTCCAACTATCCGCCGGTGGAAAAAGTAGCTAGGAAACAAAACCATTTAGTTACTTGTAATTCAGACCAAATGCTGACCATTCATAAGTGTGCTTGCTCGGGTCTCTGGTGGGCTGTGGTGTGGCGATGGTGCAGAGTGCTGAGTGCTGCCCCGGGCTGTGTTTGCAGGAGGCCGGGTGCTGCAGATCGCGCGGGCGCGCGCGGCCGACGCCGGCAGATACGCGTGCGTGGCGGCCAACGAGGCGGGGCAGGACTCCATCCACTACGACCTGCGAGTGCTCTGTGAGCTTCCCTTTCCTCTGAGTGCCAAAAAAAGGCTTCTGTGCAAAGTAACCAACCGTTACAGTCCTGGAGTCCTTCGTGTTTTTGATGTTTATTTGTAAATTATGGCATTCGTGTGTTTAGGATGCTGCAGTTGTACAGAGCTGTGTGAGCAGAGCGTTGATGTTGTAAGTTCAAGGTGTGTAGGTTATTATTACAGGAACTCACTTGTGTTACCCCCCTCACCATTCACCAGAAAGAAAAGCGTAGGTAAAAATCCAGCTTTTATCTTGCTATCTCTTGTTCTCTCTTCAGCTTTCCACTGAGACTTTTCTCTCTTTCCTTGTATTGGCCATCATTTTCCACAATACCTGCAGAACTCCCAAAGTCTGACGGGAATTGAGGATTTAGATTAATGAATGCCTGCACAACCATTTTGATGGCCTTTTGTGTCTGTTGATGTACTCAACGTTTTAGCCTTGGGAAATACTTAACTTCTTTACCTATACGGCTGTGTTACACCACTGAAATACTGATTCATTGTTACAAAGGGGTTCTGCCTTGGAAATCATCTTCTATTTTGATGGCAAAGAACACAGTGGAATAACTGGAAGATGGGTTTTCACCTTTCCTTCTCTCTGTGCTGTGAATAAATGCAGTTCTGCTGCAGTCCTTGGAGTTATGCTGAGTTGTTCCACCTGAACTACTCATGGCATGGCTTTATCTTTCACTGGATTCACTGGAGGTTTCACTCCTTCCTCCTGCGAGCCCAGTCTAATCTCACAACCACCTGAGAAGTGCTGAGGGAGTGTTCTCCTCACCTTTGCTCCCTGCAGTTCCCCCATCCATCAGTGGGGCCAACGGGGACCTGCCTGAGGAGGTGACTGTGCTGGTGAGCAAGGAGGCAGCCATGGACTGCATTCCCAGCGGGAGCCCTTCCCCAAGGATCACCTGGCAGAAGGATGGCCAGCTCCTGGCAGAGGATGACAAACACATGTTTCTGTCCAATGGAAGGAGGTTACAGGTAGCTCATAGTGAAAAACTGGGTTTCGGCAACAAAAAACTGTCTGGTTTTGCTGAGTGGGAGGTATTTTCTGTCTCTTACAAGGTGCTGCAAGCATAAGGAGTTTTTGTCCCTTGTTCCTGTCCCTCACCTGCTGCTTCTCACTCCCATATAGTTCCCTCAGATGCAGCTGTTTGTGGGATCGTGCTGTGAACCACATCAGTGAAATTGCTTGCTTTAAAATACTGACCTTTTTTTTTTGAGAAAACAGTGAAAATAGTGTATCCTGAAGAACTTCCCTTCCCACTGATGAACAAAATTGAATAAAACTATGAAAGCAGAGAGCTGGACTTAATCCTCTCCACTTGCTTCTTTGGCAGTGAGTTGTCTATATTTAGCTCCACAGCCATATTTTGTCTTTTTTTGCCTTAGATTTTGAATTCCCAAATAACAGATACTGGCAGGTACGTCTGCATCGCAGAAAACATGGCTGGAAGTGCCAAGAAGTATTTTAACCTCAATGTTCACAGTAAGTACAGCCATCCATAACTTCTGTCTTCTGTCAATTGCTGCTTTAGCTTGACTGTGTTATTTTTAGCAGAGTGCTCAGACCCCCTCAGTTTCATTCATGTGAGTCCTGCTGGGTGTGATGGACATTCTGACAGACCAGAACTCAAATATCAGTTTAAAGTACCTTGACAACACATGGCTCTTGATACCCCGTGGCTTTAGCTCCTCATACGTGTTTCAGAAAGGTGGGAATTGTTCTTGAGGGAGCCTGGTGTGGTGGCTGCGTTCGCCCTGTTGGGATTGCTGAGCCCTGGAATCATGAATTATAACCAGTTTGGATTATAATCTGTTTTGATACATTCAGAAAATGCATTTTTTCCTAGAAATTAACGATAGAAAGCATTAAACAAAGATACACAGCTTGTAAAAGCTTGGTTTTTAGAAATGTACCCTTTGAGGTTCCTGTCTGTTCTCTGTTTTTCATCTTCATATGGAGTTACTATAGGCTTAAAATAAATGTTGGCCTTAAGCATCAGAAGTCTGAAACAAATATAATCAAGATATTTTTCATGAAACAGTCTCTACCACCTTCCCTTCCCTTTCCTGATAACTTCAGAAAATCAGGACATTTCTAATTAACATTTCAGAGTAAACCCAAACTTCCCCTTCTATTTCTGCCCACTTTCAGCTTTCCATCCTGAAGAGCAAAGAAGCATCCTTCCTACCAATTCCTCTGCACCATTCCATGTTTCATACTGCCAAGGAATACTGGCAGCCACATCTTTATCTGCTTTATCTGACAGAAAACAAGGGCTGTCCTTTATCCCACCTAAAGACAGTACCAGCATCCCAGGAATGTGAGGACTCAGCTTATTGCACACAGAATAATTACATTTTTTCTTCTATCACATATGCAGCGAATTTACCTACTACATGGCACAGATTTATAGCACTTTTTGCTACTCAGTAATGCATCTAGCCAAAAATAGTGTTGTCATGGGAAGAATTTGCCCTGGAGTTGTTCTCTGAGAAGTTATTTTCTTTCAGTGGAGTCTGTCCAGATTTCCTGATGTGTGAGTTTTGCTTTTAAATCAAAATATTTCACTTTTCCTGACATTTGTGTTTAAATTTAAACTTCTGTCTTAAAAATATTTGGTTTTAGTGACTATGGCTTAATACTCTTCTCTTAAAAGAAGTATTTGCATGAAGCTTCAATTCTAACTCAACAGTATTACCAACTTAGGTCTGTTTTTCTTAATGCATTTTAATACCAAAAATTAGAGTGTAGCTGTTCAGGAAAAGACCACACAGGGTGAAGCACTAAGGAAAATGCATTATCAGTAAGCAGGAGGATCTGTGTTTTGTCAGTGTCAAAAAAAAAAGGCTATTTCCCACTATTTTTAGGTGTTTCTAATAGAACTGGTCTCATAAATTTAAATAAAATATTAAAGATGATGCTCTTTATTAAGTTGAAAAATTCCCTTCTGGTCTCCAAGGTGAGTAATAAAACTAATATAACACCTTTTAAAACGTAGGAAATAAGCACCCAGATTTAAATAGGGAAATAATAGGTAATTTTTGTGTTGAGTGCTGTATTTGAGCCCATGACTGTGTTCTTATGCACATACAGAGACATTTGCATATGCAGATTACTTGTGGTGCATTTGTGGGTGTTTTTTGCTGCAGAAATTGAAATCAACCATTGACACAGTTTAAACAAATTTCATTAAAGACAGCTGAGATCTGGCCCTGTACATTAAATTACCCACTGCCAATAATCACGTCTGTGGGAAAGGAACTGTAAAAGTAAATAAATATAAAAAACTATCAAATGTCATCAAATCAGGATTCTCCACTTGCTTCAGTGAACCATTTTATCCTCTTTATCTGGGAAATATCCTTCACTTGTTCCAGGCTGAAAAATACGGACCAAATTCCCCATTTACATGGACTCCCCTTGTTTGTGCAGTGCCCAGAGGAGCCATAAACTTGCCTTAATGACTGGTTTGTGTCACTCAAGTGACAGCAAACAGCTGGAGCATTCTGGGGAGAGATGGGCCAAAATACTTCAACGTTTCTGTCTTTGAAGAGGAGGATTCCATGTGTTCTTTGGAATGATTTTTCCACTCAATAGAGCCAAGAACATGCTTTTGCTTCCCTCTTAAGTGTTTTATATATCCCCACTGCAAAAACATGGCAACTAAAGCTTGGGGGTTATTAAAAGGAAGAGATTTACAGTTCTTTAATTCTAAATTGTTCTTGTAGAAAGGTCACATGTTAAACTATTCTTGATTTAAAAATCCTGGGACTTGAAAGCTTAAGGAATGCACCCCTTGGAGCAATGCTGCATGCCAGGATTTTCCAATGCTTAGCTCACTGCTAAGCAACAGGTTTGTCTGGTTGACACAACAACTCTGAACTGTGTCAGGAGGAATCAGTTTGGGGTCTCTGTAGGCAGAAAATGGACTGTTCCAGAGAGAACAGGAGCAGCAAGAAATCAGAAAGAAGTGACAGTCATCCTACATATCCTGCCAATGGGAATTTGCTCTGTCCTGCCTCACACAGCAAATGTCCAATGAGCAGTGTTACAAAATCGGCAGTGCATCGTCAGGATCTCGGGTAGGTGCATTAGCCCTCCCAAACCTCCAGCACAGAAGGACTGCAAATAAAATAATTGACATTGTTGGGACATACAGGAGCAGGAATGACCATTAGATTGCTTTCAGTCACATTTCCAGATGCATCCAAAAAGCAGTTGGTCTGTTCATAGGATGTGAGATTTTTGCAGCCTGGCCCTTTGGCAAAATGCAGCAACTCAGCTTTATTGTAGCAAATCGGGGTCTTGTGGGATATCCTTTGCTGATGCGTGGATAGACGCTATTAATGTATTTTTCTCTCCACAGTTCCTCCAAGTGTTGTTGGGACTAACCCTGAGAATCTGACTGTGGTGGTGAATAATTTCATCTCTCTGACTTGTGAGGTCACGGGCTTTCCACCTCCTGATCTCAGCTGGCTCAAGAATGGAAAGCCTGTCAGTTCAAATTCCAACACTTTCATTGTGCCTGGTGAGGAATCCCAGCTATTCTGCAGCCTTCGGGCTCAGCTTCTGTCTGGTTTGTCTTGGCCACTCTTCATGGCCACTCTTCACGGGGCACAGTGCCTGTGCTCAGCCTGTTGCACCTGCAATTCTAAACCAGCCTTTGGGATTGACACAATCACCACAGAACAAACCTCCAGCCTTCCCTCCTCGCTCCAGGTGCTCGGACGCTGCAGATTCCCCGAGCCAAGCTGTCAGATGGTGGAGAATACACTTGTACTGCCAGGAACCAAGCTGGGGAAAGTCAGAAGAAGAGCTTCCTAACTATCCTTGGTTTGTGTTTTACTGTTTTCTGAAATAATATCTGTGGCTTGGAAAATACGGGCAGGTTTATCTGCTTCTTGGGGTTGTTCCAACAGAGCAGTGCAGAACTAACAGTGAGCTCCTCCCCAGTGCCCCCGAGCATCAAGGCGCAGGGGGGCGCGGCGGTGACGGTGCTGAACGCGCGCGCGGGCACCGCCGTGACCCTGGACTGCCAGTCCAACGCCATCCCCGCCCCGGTCATCACCTGGTACAAGAACAGCCGCCCCGTGCCCGACTCCGCCGCCCTGGAGGTCCTGGCAGACGGGCAGACCCTGCGGATCAAGGCTGCAGAGGTGGGTGCTGGGGGAGGCTGCATCTGCCTGCTCCACCTCTGCCAAGCAATTACTGCAGTCTTTAGTGGTGGGTTTTACTCACTGTACGCAGGAGATGTGTTAGCTGGAGGCTTTGCATCCTGTGAGAAGCACCTTGAGTTGGCAGAGGCACAGGCTGTAAATGTCTCTAAACTGTAGCATTAAAGACTCCAGAATGATTTCTTTTAAAACTTGTTTTTATCTTAGGTTTCTGACACGGGCCAGTACGTCTGCAAAGCCATAAATATTGTGGGACGAGATGATAAAAATTTCCATCTCAATGTTTATGGTGAGCACCTTCTGCATCATCTTCAATAATTATTATAATAACACAGACTTTGCAGATTAGGCAATTAAAAATAAGTTTACATAACATTCTTCCTGCTTCCATTCAATTCACAGTGCCTCCAAGTATAGAAGGCCCTGAGCAAGAGTTGGTCAGTGAGTCCATCAGTAATCCTGTCACTTTTGTGTGTGATGCTACTGGAATTCCTCCACCCACATTAGTGTGGCTTAAGAATGGAAAACCAATAGGTAACCTTCTTTCATGCTGTTCACTCCTCTTTTTCCCCTCTTTGAGGCCCCACTTTGCTATTTGCTGTCTGGTTTGTGTTTCTTCTTCATCTGTCTCTAGACAGACTCTTCTGAGAACTGATTGGAATTTTTGTTTTGAAATTTTGATGGAACCGTTTCTCCCAAAAGAGATGTTTGCTCCCTGTGGCCTGGTTTGGGATGATGACTTGTTTATGTATTTCAGAAAATCTGGTTTCTCTTGAAGTTCATATTTTATCTGGTGGAAGCAAGCTTCAGATCGCTCGCTCTCAGCTCCTGGACAGTGGCACCTACACGTGTATTGCCTCCAATCCAGAGGGAAAAGCTCAGAAAACCTATGTGCTGTCCATCCAAGGTAAGGAATGGAGAGGATGCAGGGAGCAGAACTGGTTGAACTGGTTGAACATTGGGTGAATGTGACACTGTCTGTCTGGAGACGCTGAGTTCACATAACCACGTAGAAAAGTGGAGAATTTGGACTGTTATTTTTGTAACCAGAGGGGATAGTGGTTGGAGAGTTCAGTACTTCCGATCCAAAATTTGCATGGAAAAGAATATCCCTAAGCCCTGACTGTGGAACTTGAACAGAGTTGTGCAGGTTGTGTGTGTCTGCTGCCGGTCACATCCTTCCTGCTGCTGAGTTCTGGGGCTGCCTTGGGTGGCTGTGGAGCTGCACAGGGAGATGGATTCAGGAGCAGTGGTACCTGTTGTGCCATGGGAGGAGTTAGCAAAGACCTACTGCAGAATTTCCTTAGGAATACTGCCCCCCACCCCCACCTCAAATGACAAACCCTTGTTTGTTATAGAGTTGTCTCCTGCCTTGCTGTGCATCACCCTTAGTCTGCAACTGTTGTGTTTTCCTCTGTTCCTAATGACTCGTCCCCACTAATTGCACTGGTATAACCCTGCCTGCCAGTTTTTCCCCAAGTTTGGGAATGGAATGTCAAGCTGGTTGTTTGATCAAATGTGTCTGAAGTTGCTTGAAATGCTCCGAACTTATAAGTGGGGCTGACAGTCTTAACTTCATGGATAGCAGGACTGTCATCCTTGTTCCTTGGAAATACAGGCTGGAAATGGCTTTGATTAGGATGGAAGTAGTGTGGCTGTTCACAGGGCTGTGATGATGTTGATCACAGAATCCCAGACTGGTTTGGGCTGGAAGGGACCTTAAAGCCCATCCAGTGCCACCCCTTGCCATGGGCAGGGACACCTTCCACTAGCCCAGGCTGCTCCAAGCCCTGTCCAGCCTGGCCTTGGACACTTCCAGGGATCCAGGGGCAGCCACAGCTGCTGAGAACCTGCCCCAGGTGCTGCACTAAGTGCTGGTGCTCACGAGCTACTGCAGAGTGGCTGTTTCTAGTTCAGGTTAAGATTCTTGCTGCTGAATCTCTTCCCTCCATGGTGTATTTCCAGTTCCTCCCAGTATTGCTGGCTCTGAGGTGCCAAGCGAGGTCGGTGTCCTCCTGGGAGAGAGCATCCAGCTGCTCTGCAATGCCAGTGGAGTGCCCACCCCGGACGTGCAGTGGCTGAAGGATGGAAAAACAATTGCCAGCGATGATTTACAAAGAATAAGGCAAGAAAAATAAGCGGACACTGCATTCTCTTCTATAATTTTAAAGCTCAGAGGGCCCTAAGGAGGGAGTGTGAGGAGAGCCTGAACTGGAGCTTAGCCAGGTTAAGAACATCGTCTCCCTCCTTAGCTTCTATAAATCAAGTATAATTTGTTAGTACTTCGGTTTTTTAAAATTTCATTTTCTTAACAGAGATAAGTATATGATATTTATTTCTTTCTCAGTTAATAAATTCCATAAAAGTTCATCAGCTTCATGAAAGTTTGTTAAGGTCATTAAGTTCCTTTGGAGGGAAAAGATCTGGGGCATGGAAACATTTTACTTGATGCTTTTCATTATGGGTCCTTCAAAAGCCTGGCTGGAGTTGAATCTTAAAACAAAGTTAAACAGGACATCGCTGAGAAAAACTTCCTAGCCTATCTCTAACAATAATATTTTGCAAAATACAATGGTTCTCTCACCAAGCTCCCAGGAGGATAGAGGCAGTTATTGAAATGTCCAGACCAGACTGTTGATTTGCCAGGTCAGAGGAGCACTAAACAAACTCCCTGTGCTTTGTGATGCTCCTTGTAGAGTGACTCCAGATGGCAGCACATTAAACATCTCCAGAGCTCTCACCTCGGACACAGGGAAATACACTTGTGTGGCTACTAACCCTGCAGGAGAGGAGGACAGGATTTTCAACCTGAATGTATATGGTGAGTTCTGCCAGATGTGAAACCCTAGTCTGCTCCATGATCCCATCCTTGGGAGCGTTCCCAAGGGAGAGCCCAGAGAGGAATGCCTGTCTGTAGTGGAATCCTGCATGCACATGTTTCCAATTGCCTGTGCTGTAGATATTACACAGGATGCTCTGGCAATGACAAAAGGGTTGAAATTGCTGGTAAATGTGTTTTGGGATAAACAGGAATTAATTCCTTTGGTGGATTTCATAATAGAGGGATTCTGCTTGTAGTGATTTTTTATTTCTTGTGGGGAAAAATATATTGGGGCTGATTTCCTATGACACTGCTGTTTTGTTGTGTTGTCTTCATTAATTCCAATCAAAGCACATCAGCTCAGAGCAGAGTGGTATGAAGGGAACTGATAGTAAAAGGTCCCAAGGGTTTAAAAATGAGGGAGTGTTGGAGGAAATTGCACGGTTTGACCTCCAGCGGATAGTGAGTGTAATCCTTTAGCAGCACAGAGAGTGGGTATTTTTAAGTTATGAAAAATGTGCTCATTAAGTACAGTGGAGGGGAGAGGCGAGAGTTCTGCCCAGGCAGGGTTTCACAGCAGGGTAGGTGTCTGTCCCACTTACACAGAGGCAGTGGGAACACAGGCGTAAGTAGAGCAACAAGAGATGACCTTTGGTATCATAAATAACAGGCCTGAATGACCACAGCACATCGTTTAGGGACAGAATAGCTCTGCACAACAGCAGGGAGTTTGTGCTCAGTTTGTACTGGTTGAAGTTCAAGCAATAACCAAGTTAAAGATCTTGTTGGTGTCACTGTGACAGTGAGTGATGGGATCCTAACTGAGCCAGAGCCTGGAGCTGCACCTGGCTGGGCTTCTTTATGTTGTGAACCCCTAAGGGCATGGCTGTCAAACTGACCTAAAACCCCAAAGAGCCCCAAAGCAGCAGTTAGTGTAATCAGCCAGAATACTTACCTAGGCATTTTGAACTTCCTCTGTTTAAGAATGAAGTCAGCAGATGCATCCAGACATCAATAAACTTAACATTCCTCCTCTGTGATTTCACTGTATTTGATTTATTTAAGGACGTGAGTTTGAGTGGTCCCTTCTGGCCCTGAGTTAAGTCCATCCCTTCCTGCACTGTCCTTCTCTCCCCAGGAGCTTCAGGCCCTGAGCTCTGCCTCGTTTGCTGCAGGCTGGCAAATCAAAGATAATTCTACTGTCATTGTACAGTGCCTCTGATTTAAAATACGTAAATTGATGGTTTTTAGTGCCCAATGTCATTGTCTGAGGATTTACTCTACAAAAAATGGGATCCTCTTATTGAATTACCAGTGGGGCATGAGGGGCAGGATTTCCTGCAAGGTGGAAGGGTTTCAAGAGCCTGTTTTAACACATTCCTTTCCATCATTTACAAAACGCAGTTCCTCCAACAATAGCCAATAGTAAAGATGAAGCAGAGGAGCTCACTGCCCTTTTGGACACCTCCCTAAATATTGAATGTGCTGCTTCTGGGACCCCCCCACCACAGCTCCACTGGCTGAAGAATGGCCTTCCTCTGTCTGTCTCCTCCCAGATCAGGCTGCTCTCAGCTGGGCAGATCCTCAGGTTGGTTTTCATTTCTTTTAACTAGCTCACTTTCTGTTCTCTTTCACGGTATCAGCATAATTTTGCTCTATTTTTGGAAGCAAGGGTAAAATTTGATTCAAACCCTGCCATAATAAAGGTAATGTGTTCCATGTATTCCATTTACAGCTTGCTTAAATGGCTTTTTTCCTTAGGCTTGCCCGAGTGCAGGTATCTGATACTGGAGTGTACACTTGTGTAGCATCGAACAGGGCTGGAGTGCACAACAAACACTACAACCTGCAAGTTTTGGGTGAGTGTCTCTGAAATGCTTTGTGTGAAGAATCTTAGTTCTTAATTTCTTAAACCTACTCTTCAGTTTTCTTTCTCACCAACACCTTGTCGCAGACAGCCACAAGTATATCTTAGAGGTAATCACTTGAAAATACTAACTTTTCAAAGTGTTGGGGATTTTTTTAAGTGGAAAGTGTTTTAACCCTAGAGGAGTTCTTACCAGAATTATCACCCACAATCGTAAAATCATGGAGTGGTTTGGGTTGGAAGGAACCTTAAAGCTCATCTAGTTCCAACTCCCGTAATGTGTCACAGGGTTTTTAGAAAGAATAATATTTAATTTCTAAGTGAAGTTTAGCACAGGAATGTAACTGGGGAAGTGCAGAAGGGCAGCTATTCCAGCTGTTCTGCACCCAGAATACCCCTGTGCTGTGTGTGACTGAGCTCTGTCCCTGTGTCCCTGTGCTGTGTGTGACTGAGCTCTGTCCCTGTGTCCCTGTGCTTTGTGACTGAGCTCTGTCTCCATGCCCTGTGTTGTGTGTGACTGAGCACTGTCCCTGTGTCCCTGTGCTGTGTGTGACTGAGCTCTGTCCCCATGCCCTGTG
>VZRO01002371.1:237589-249956 GCA_013397915.1 Daphoenositta chrysoptera
TGTGTGACAGGTCTGTCCCCATGCCCTGTCCCACATGTGACAGATCTGACCCCATGCCCTGTCCCATGTGTGACAGAGCTCTGTCCCCACGCCCTGCCCCACATGTGACAGATCTGTCCCCACGCCCTGTCCCATGTGTGACAGATCTGTCCCCATGCCCTGTCCCACGTGTGACAGATCTGTCCCCACGCCCTGTCCCACATGTGACAGAGCTCTGTCCCCGCAGTGCCGCCCAGCCTGGACAACGCGGGGGGCACGGAGGAGGTGGCGGTGCTGCGGGGCGGCGCGGCCGCGCTGGGCTGTGTGAGCGACGGCTCCCCCGTGCCCAGCGTGTCGTGGCTCAAGGACGGGCTGGCCCTGCCCCTGCCCCTGGGGGCCCGCTGGAGCTCCGGCGGGCGCGGGATGGTGCTGCAGGTGCTGCGGGCGGAGCCGGCCGACGCGGGCAGCTACACCTGCGTGGCCTCCAACGCCGCCGGCCAGAGCAGCAAGCACTTCGTCCTGACCGTGCTGGGTGAGTGTTCAGCTCGCGGCGTGAGCAGTGATGTGACACTTGAAACACCTTGAAACACCTCCAGGGATAAGGAGTATTTTCATAGGCTCACAGAACCCCAGCGTGGCTTGGGTTGGAGGCACCTTAAAGCCCATCCAGTGACACCCCCTGCCATGGGCAGGGACATCTTCCACTATCCCAGGTTGCTCCAAGCCCTGTCCAACCTGGTCGTTTCAATAAATGTTAACTGAGAGAAATAAGGAAATGAAAGATACCTAAAGATGTGTGAATGTGCAATACAGTATGTATTTCCCAAGTACTGAAATGTGTTATAATTAATATAACTATATGCTATAAATTAGTAATTTTGCTTAGCAGAAATTCAGCTTGACAGGAAGATGCACAGCTAAAAGCACAACAGTTAAAAGGCTGATAAATATATTTGCTGAAATGATATAATGTTTTGTCTGTGTTTTTGAAAACATTTTCTAACTAATAATTCTAAATGATTTAGAAATACGCAAATGAATAGGCAGAGTCAGAAGTTACCCAAGTTGCTCAGTGAGTTCATGATACACTCAGAAATAATTTAATGTAGGCTAATTCTACAGACTCTACCCACAAGATCATGTTTTCAGTCAGGTTTTGCAGGTGTTTTGAGTCCATAAAAAACTGGAATGTTTTTCCTTCCACAGAACCACCTCGTATTAATGGTTCAGATGAACCAGAAGAGTTCTCTGTCATTGTTAACAACCCGCTTGAGCTTCTCTGCATCTCCTCTGGCATCCCAGTGCCCAAAATCTCATGGATGAAGGATGGGCGCCCACTACTGCAGACTGACAATATTCATGTGCTAGGAGAAGCCCTCCGAATAACCAGGGCTCAGGTAGAGTGTTTGTTTCAAAATAGGCTCAGTTCAGCAATCTCTAAAATGGTTCCTGCCTTAGGACCATCCTCAGAGGTGTCCTAAAAACCCCTAAAACTCATGCACCTGCATTTGTGGTTAGAGAAGGGTCCAGGGCAAACAACCTTTAAAAACCTGCATCAGTAAACTAAGGCTGGATCCAGCCTTAGGTGTGGATGCCCAGGTGAAGCTCCCCAGACAGAAGTGGTATAGGGCTTGGGATTGACTGCTGCTTATTTTGTTTGTGAAACCAACACTTCTGGGCTGTACAGTGAGGAGTTTATAGGAAGGAGAAACCATAAAGATGTTAATGACTGTGTGTACAAAAGGATTTCCTCAGTACCCAAACCTGAGCCCTCTGTAGATGGATCCCTATAGCCAGTTCCATCTTTAGTGCTGGAAACACATTATCCAGAGAGATTTTATGGAGTCCTGCAACTCGTGAGCCATCTCTGAATAACCCCATCATAGTAAAATAAAGAAGTATTCAAGAAATTAATTTCTTTCTTTCCAGGCATTCTGTGTCTCCTTTGCTTGTGTTCAAGTGCTGCCTGTTGTATGTTGTTGCTGTGTTTGTATTTCTTGGTTTTGCTGAATTTTTCCCATAATCTGAGGTTTCTGCTAAAGTTATCCGTGTGTTTCCAGGTGGAGGACACAGGAAGATACACGTGTTTGGCATCTAGCCCAGCAGGAGATGATGATAAGGAATATTTAGTACGAGTGCATGGTAAGTTTAATTTAGGAAAACAAAAAAATTCTTCAAAGTGTAAACTGCTAAGGTACATGTTAGCATCTCATTTAACAAACACATACTGCTAAAGATTAAATATTCTGTGATATTACACCATATGCTCATAATTAATGTTTCTGATTAAGGATGGTTAGTTTGAATGACATACACAATTAGAAGGGAAGTTCCACCTGATTTCTGTTACAATTCCAAGTCTTATTTTGAATATCCAGGAGGCTCACAGATGTCAGTATTTGGTTGGATCAAGTTTGTTGTGCTCACTCTATAGAGATGTGAAATATACTGATGTATTCAGCACAGGTATAGAGAGGAAGAACTAATTAATGACACCACAGCTTTGCATTTATTTTAAACTAGAGATAAATTGGAAATTTTCAACAAGTAGTCCTCCTGATGGTTCATACGTGTGGTGTTGATTTTGCTCTCTGTTTTGTGCCAGTGCCCCCCAACATCGCGGGCAGCGGAGGGCCCCAGGAGCTGGCGGTGCTGCAGAACAGCCAGGCCATTCTGGAGTGCAGGTCGGACGCGGTGCCTCCTCCCACCATCTCCTGGCTGAAGGACGGGCAGCTGCTGGAGGTACTGGGGTTCCAGCCTCTTGCTGGCCTTTTGCTGGCCTCTTGCTGGCCTTTTGCTCCCTGCACTTGTCACAGCAGTGCTCGAGGTCTCTTGCTCCGCTCGCTCGCCCCTCAGCCCGAGTTACGTGCCCAGAACTCAGAGCAGCTGGGTAGCCCCAGTGCCGCTGCAGTCAGCCCCAACTGAGCCCCCAGAGCCAGCAGGCATGTGAAGTGGCCATCCCGCTGTTACTTGTTCTTTTTTCCTTTAGGGGGATCCCTTGCTCCTCCTGGATCCTCTGAGCAATGCTAGAAGCCTTCGGTAAACTCCTGAATGGCTTCCCAGGAAAGGTAGCTGAGACAAGACTGCACTCTATGTTTCCTTTGGCTATATTATGCATCCTCCTACTCTAGTAGCACTTAGAAAGGAATTGCAGTTCTTTAAAAGAAAAGGGGTTGCTAATCACCAGGTTTTGTACCAAGTGCATCTTTCCCACTCAGAATTCCACAGTGACAAGACTCTGGCAAGGCAGAGAGTCTTTGCTGGTTGAGAGACAATTAGCAAGGTGAGGATGGTTTATACAGAAAGAATTTTTTCCTTCCCATCCTTGGGATCACTCACAAAACAGGTGCTTTTCAACTAAATATTGAAGTTCAGTCATTATTGAACTTAATTAAAATTTTTCTCTCAACCTTTATTCATTAATAAAGAGGAAACAGATTATGAATCGTCTCCCTTAACTGTGATCCATCACTAAATCTTCACCCAAGTTTCTGCTTGTTTGCTTTCCTCTGACATGCCATTCCCCAGACTCTTTCTCTGTGGTAGTTCAGAAGAATTAAATATTACTGGAAGAAGGATATGGTGGGTGAACATGTCTTACAAAGTGCTGCTAGGGACCATGATCTTAATATAGCCTAGGAACCAACTGGAAACAAATTTAACAGAAACATTCTACTCCTGGACAGTTAACTCTTTAATTGGGTAGCGGGGTTTTTTAATGAAAACAAGGTTGAAGAAGGCATGGAAATAATATATATGAATGTTTTTTGCCTTAGCCTTCATTGGAAAGCTTGTGTTTTAAAAGCAGTGCTTAGCAAACATAAAGCATGAAAAGCAGCTACTGTTAAAAATATTCACCAGGAAACAAAAGTAGAGGAGCACTGTTACAGCCAGAGGTGCTCAGCTGGTAATCTGGGAATTATCTTTGCACTGTTAGTTCTCCTTCTGCCTCATGAATTCATGTCAGAATGTGAGGCCTGAGGTTTCTTGGGACCTTAAAACCCAACCAGTCCCACCCCCTGCCATGGGCAGGGACACCTTCCACTAGCCCAGGTTGCTCCAAGTCCCATCCAGCCTGGCCTTGGACACTTCCAGGGGCAGCCACAGCTTCTCTGGGCACCCTGTGCCGGGGCCTCCCCACCCATGAGCTGGTATTCTAGACATCAGGAGAAATCAGTGTCCTCTCTAATGTCTGGTTGCTTTCTCAACCCCAAAGAAATGTGACAGCTGACTAATCCTGAGCAGCTGGAAATGGGTGTCCTTGGGTGTGGGAAGAGAGGTGAGGAGCTCCTTGGCAAATCATCCTCCTTGCCGGGAAAAGTGGAGGTGTCACAGTGACAAGAGAGGGCTGGAGAAAGGCAGGTTCTCAGCCTACAGTGCTGTTTCAATTTAGGTATCGCTGGTTTTGTGAAGCAGCCTTGTTGTGGGGGGTGTCATTCCTCCCGCTTTTGTTGTCTTCCACTGAGCAGATTTTGAGGTGTGAGGCCTGCCCTAGTCCATCTCTGTGTGCTGAGTGATGGAATTGTGCAGCACCCCCTCCTCTGGCAGTAGAACTGTGGAAAGATCTGGCCTCCAGCAGCTTTGAAGTCGTGGCACTCTTCGGGGATTTTGGAAATGCACATTGAGGATTAAGAACAGAAGTAGATAAGAGCCTCCTGGCCTAACGTGGCTTTTTTCAAACACTGAAAGACTTGCTGAATTAGTATTTTTTTTCCAGCATCGGTTTTCTGGCTTACTTTGAGGAGAGCCTAAGGATTAAATTACAGCTTCATCCCCTGTCTTCTGTCATCTCTAGGTTTCTGTGTTTAGAAACCCAGGTTGTGTTCTCAACAGGAAATGCCAGTGATTGCCCAAAATCTGTCAATAACCCACCCTGCTAGTGAATTGTGTCACCTGAGAGCTCCAGCCCTGCACTGCAGCCTTGGAGCTGCTGCCTGGTGTGCAGCAGGGTACCAGGGTGCTAGTGCAGAACCAGAGGAGTTTCACCTCTCTGGGGTGCCCTTCTCAAACCCTCTAAACAGAAGAGTAGATGGGAATGTCAGCTTTCAGTACGATCCAGAGGGTGGGTAGCACATACTGGAAAAGCTGAGTTTGTGCTCTTTTTCCTGCTGGTTTTTATCCCGTCGGGTCTCTGAGCACTCGTAGCTGATGTTGCTGTCAGCAATTGATGCAGATGCAACCCAGGCTGGGTGTTGTAACAACCCTCTCGCTGAACTGGCTCCTGGCAGGGGCTGTGGAGTCACTGTAGGGCTGGGAAGAGGGACAGCCTGTGCCCAGAACTGCTGGCTGGTGAGCTCCTGCCTGGTAAACTGAGCTGGCTAAGCCTGTGCCTCCTTACACGCGAGCCAGACTGTGATGCTGGAAGAACAGTTTAGAGAAACCTCTATTCCTTCTGCCTGTAGAGTGCATAGATCAAAAAGAGAAATGAAATTATTCATGTGCTATTAGCTGCCCCTTTCCATAAAAACTCCCAAGTCCTTTGGCTCTGTAACAGCTGCCTCCTTCAGGCACAAGCCCCAGCAGGGGTTCCAGTGGGGAACCAGTAAGCAATGCTAAGTTTTGAAAACTACCCTCTTCTCTTCAGGGATGTAAAGGCAGCAATGCGCTTGGTCCCTGGTTTATGGGTGCCCTTCTCTCCTGGCTTTTCTTGCTGTGCACTGGAAGGGTGCTCTGTGCTCAGGAGAGGCCAGCAGCGAAGCTCTAAAGCCCTGCCTGTGTCTGTGTGCCCGCAGGGAGGCCCCCGGCTGCGGATCCTGTCCAGCGGGAGGTACCTGCAGATCAACAACGCCGAGCTGGGTGACGGCGCCCGATACACCTGCGTGGCCAGGAACGTGGCAGGGGAGACCACGCGGGAGTTCCTGCTGGCCGTGCACGGTAACGTCGGGGAGCAGCCCCGCAGCTCGGGCTGTGCCTGGCCCTCCTGCAGGAGCTCAGGCAGCAGGGACTGAGCACTTGTGGTCGCTTTCCAGCCACGTGTTGGCCACTCAGGCCGTGCCCAAACTGCGGGGCCATGTGCACAGCCTCATGTCCCACTGCTGAGCCCAAAACTGGCCCCAGACTAAGGGAGGGACCTGCTGGGCACTCCCCATGGCTCACCCTCCATCCTTCTGTGCTCCTGCAAGCAGAGGCTGCATCCAGCCATCACCCTGACATGGAGTCAGGATACATCTGGATGTATCTTGTGCGAACACCCATGTCCAGGACTGACAAACGCTCTTGGACAAACCCAGAGCAATTCTTAGAAGCATTTGACTGGCACCTTGGGGACAAGGTTTCACAGCTGGCTTGGCCACCACTTTGGCAGGTTACTTGAGAGCTGTGGCAGCTTCTCTGCACCTGGAGAGGACAGGGCTAGAGGGGCCTTACACTCGATACTTGTTCTGTGCTACCATAGCCCTGAGCTCCATTTTAAACCTTTTTATTTTCTCATCTCTAGTCTGATGAGAGGCTATTCTACTCTCACACTCAGGTGACTGGAAGGAACTTTTTTCCTTTTTCTGTTCTGTTCTGAGCCCAGTCACATGGGCCCTGCCTTACACTGTGCCCCCAATGACTGGTCCAGCTAAAGTCCTTTTTTCTCCTTAGTGTGTAATCAGGAAGCAAGGATATCCCTCCAACCTTAGCTTGCTGAATTCCATGTGCTGAACTCCCACTGTTTTAGCTCAGTGATGCCCTTTGCAGTAACTTGCAGAGCTGACCTTTGCAGTGCATTTCAGCTAAACTTTTTTTCTCCTTCCCTGCTGCACCTTGGCAAATACTGTCGCCCAGAACGGTAAGAAACTTGTTCCTGTCTTTGCAGCGACCCCAAACCTGCTGCTGCACCTCTTTTGATGTGTTCAGTTTTCAGTCACGGGAATGTAGAGTTACTTCCTTTGTATCATCAGCAATTCTCCCTTGCAGTGGCTCCCACAATCCGGAGGAGCCCCCAGACCGCTGTGGTGCACATCAACACCTCTGCCCTGCTGGAGTGTGCTGCAGAAGGAGTCCCAGCCCCCAGGATCACCTGGAGGAAGGATGGGGCTGTTTTTACTGGAAACAATTCCAGGTATTGTCCAGAAATCAGCATAAATATTCTTCAGTGCTATTTAAGAATGTATTTATTACAGAAACTTAATTAGACATGTAATTGTTCTAGAGAAAAGTAGCAGCACCAAAAGTTTCACCCTTTAGTTGTTAAGGATAAAACTCCTTCAGCAACCACGTATAATAATAATTATTCTGACATTAGAAATTTTGAACATAAATGTAGAAGATCTTTAGATTTATATATATACACAGAGTTTTAGGATGAAGCCAAGCAATTTCATGCAGACTAAAAGCTATTCTGTATTTTCTAATACATGAAACTTTCTATACATGTTATAATACTAACTTTTATTATAGTGAATGGTTTCTGTTTTCTGACTGTTTTATGAGGAAGTGGTTTGGCATTTTCTAGAACTGAGCAAATGCTAAGGAATTCTGTTACATTGCAAAGAAAAAATGCAGGCATTAATTTGGGTTTTTTAAGGTGAAATGAGAAACCATAAAAAAAGGGGGTTGGCTGTTTTCTGTAAATCCAGTATCATTTATGTGAAATCACCATGTCAGCCAGATTTCCTCATTTCTTTGGGAAATGGATGTGCTGGGAAAGCGTGAAAGAAGTGGGAAAACCCTGTGCCCCAATTCATGTATGCTGCGTTTAGGCCGTCGGTTGTGTCCCCTGAGTCGTCTCCTGCTCTGCGCTGCCGGGGCAGCCCGTGGCCCGGTGGGTGGATGGTGGGCAGCACCGTTTTCTGTGTTGCAGGCATTCCGTGTTGGAGGACGGGTCCCTGCACATCCCGCGGGCGCAGGTGGCTGACACGGGCAGATACGTGTGCATGGCCACCAACGCCGCGGGCAGCGAGCGCCAGCGCACCGACCTGCACGTCCTCGGTAACGCCTGGGCTGGGCCGCCCTCAGCAGCTTGCTTCTGCCACGGGCAGTTTCAGCTCAGCCCCTTCCTAGCTGCTCTGGTAAAAAAAATAAAGGGAGAAATCTACGGTCTTAGGAATACAACTCAAATGTTCCTCAGAATGTTCCTGAATTTATTTCTTGTCCTGAACTAGGAAGATTTGACACCCCCTGCTCCGTGTTTAGTCGGTTTACTACTGTCAAATCAGTCTTTATGAAAATTAGGCAATGTGTTCAGACAGTTCAGCTCAATATATTTAGGTGTGAGAGAGACGTGTGGGTGTGCATATGTACACATATATATATATATAAATTATTCTAAATAATTAGGCTTTGTTTGTCCTTAGTTCCTCCAACTATTGCACCTGGGCAGACGAATATCACAGTTACTGTAAATGTGCAAACCACTTTGCCTTGTGAAGCCACTGGAATTCCCAGACCAGCAATTAGATGGAAAAAGAATGGGCATCTGCTTAGTGTTGACCAGAACCAGAATACATACAGGTGAGAGGTGTTTTCTGTTTCATGTGGGTTTCAAGTTTTCAGGGATGATTTCGGCACTTGAAAAATCTAGCTGTGCTTAAACACTACCTTGTCTAACCAGAAAATTCAGTGGGCTGATCACCTGAGAAGGAAAGAAGTATTTCAATGGCTTTTACTTTCTTTTTTCTTTGTTCAGACTTCTGTCTTCAGGTTCCTTAGTAATCATTTCTCCTACTGTGGATGACACTGCTGTCTATGAGTGCTCTGTGTCAAATGATGCAGGAGAAGATCAAAGGGCAGTTGAGCTCACTGTTCAAGGTAGAGGGGATATTGCTATTACATGTGTGTGGCACCTAGAACTTCTTTGGCATGTTCCAATGTTGAGATGAGATTTGTATTTCATTCCTCTTTGATACTGATATCAATGAGTCTGGTATTTCCAAGAATTCATAACAAATGAATGTCGGCGAGTAACCTTTGCCCTGCTCTTCATTTTCAGTGCCCCCATCCATAGCAGATGAAGCCACAGAGCTCCTGGTAACAAAGCTGTCTCCAGTCGTGGTTTCCTGCACAGCTTCTGGAGTTCCCGTCCCCTCAGTTCACTGGACCAAAAATGGCATCAAGTTGCTTCCCAGAGGAGATGGCTACAGAATTCTCTCTTCAGGTAATGTGCTGCAGGAAATCAGTGCAATCAGGCACATCCAGAAGTGATGAATTACAGAAATGCAGACAGTCCCCCAAAGATCCCCTCTCCGATGGCTTGGAATGAAATGAGGGATGCTGTAAGGGAGCACCTGTGCCTCGAGGATGCTCTGCATGTTGTGGTGCTCTCTCTGCCCCAGGAGCTGTGGAGATCCCCTCTGCCCAGCTGGCCCACGGGGGCAGGTACACGTGTGTGGCCCGGAATGCCGCGGGCTCTGCCCACAGGCACGTCACTCTGCACGTGCAGGGTAAGCTGGAGGCTGAAGAACAAGGCTGTTCTAGCAGCCAGCATTGCTACTTCAGCCTGCTTAGGTTGTACAGTCTCAGTGCTCTTCTGTGTTTTCCTAGCCTTGAACGTTCTGCTTTTCCCTTTTTCTTTCATTCCACAGAGCCGCCTGTTATCCAGGCCCAGCCAGGGGCATTGGATGTCATCGTGAACAATCCCATTGTGCTGCCCTGTGAGGCCACGGGCACTCCTCAGCCCGTGATCACATGGCAGAAAGAGGGCATCAACATCATCACCACAGGTATGCTCCCAAAGCCCGGGACCCTGCCTGCTCCTGTGACACAGACACGCATTTTCTTTTCTGAAACTTGGGGTTCTCCTCTCCATTCATTTAAAAACAAACACGAAACCAGAAGTGGCATACTTTTATTATATTTCTTTAGGGAACAGTTACATTGTCCAGCCAAGTGGCAGTTTGCAGATTGCCAGAGCAGCTGTGGAAGATGCTGGCACTTACATGTGCGTTGCTCAGAATCCAGCTGGCACTGCTCTGGGGAAGATCAAGCTGAAAGTTCAAGGTAAATCACCTTTTAAACTCCTTCTCTTGGTCCAAACACAATTCTGAGCAATAGAGAGGGACCTAGCGCTTTCCTGTTTGATGTGATGCTGAACAGAGCCCAGGAGGTTTATTCCCTTTAGTTCGGTGTCTGCTTTAGGATATGCTTTTAGAATTATTTTCACTACGAACTAAAGTGTTCTGTGCTTCTTACAGCATCTGCTTCTTTTAGTAATTGTCTTTGTTGCTTTCAGTTCCTCCTGTTATCAAGTCCCACGTGAAGGAATACGTTGTTGCTGTTGATCAGTCTGTCACTCTGCAGTGTGAGGCCGAAGGCTACCCTGGGCCAGAGATCAGCTGGCACAAGGATGGGCAGCAGATAACGGAGTCCCTGCGCAGGAGGGTGCTGAGCACGGGAGCTCTGCAGATCCTGTTTGTGCAGCCCGGGGACGGCGGCCGCTACACCTGCACAGCGGCAAATCCCGCGGGATCCAGCAGCTCCGGCACGGAGCTCGCCGTGCACAGTGAGGGGCTCTTCTGGCAGGGTGGGGGGCACTGCCGTGGCTGGTCCAGACAAGCCGAGGACTCTCCATCCCTGGAAATGTCCAAGGCCGGGTTGGATGGGGCTTGGAGCAGCCTGGGATAGTGGAAGGTGTCCCTGTGCATGGCAGGGGGTTGGAATGAGATGGGCTCTAAGGTGTCTTCCTGCCCAAACCATCCTGTGATTCTGTGATAAGTGGGGCTTATCACAGAATGTGAATTATCAGTGTGACCCCACAGAGAGTAAGGAGCTAGGGATGTACAGGGAGGAGTTCAGGAAAATTGTGCAATTTAAAATAGGGGAGTGTTACTGAGTTGTAATGTGGGCCAGTTGCTCGAATTTCAGCACACAGTCACTGATGGAGATGGACAATCCAGAAGGTCCAGGCAGGGGTTTTTTTCAGTCCAGTGTTGTGCTTGGATAATACCCAGAGGAAATGTTTTTAATGACCTCCCCACAGTTCCACCCAGGATCCGCAGCTCGGATCCGCAGTACACGGTCACGGAGAGCTCCCAGGCTGTTCTGTCCTGTGCAGCTGAGGGCATCC
The DNA here is from genome assembly GCA_013397915.1 of Daphoenositta chrysoptera. NCBI lineage: Eukaryota > Metazoa > Chordata > Aves > Passeriformes > Daphoenositta > Daphoenositta chrysoptera. Next base: position 248,556 of record VZRO01002371.1, read on the forward strand.
CAACACCAACAATTAACTGGAGGAAGGACAACACGCTGTTAAGAGACACAGTGGGAAAATACCAGACTCTGCCCGGTGGAGACCTCATTTTGGACAATGTTGTTGTAAGTTCCCTAAATCTAAGCTATTACTGGACACATTTGGCAGTGATAAGATCCACTTCTGCCTTAGCTATTGTTTTATTTTGATAACTTGTTCTTAATGTTCCAAAATCATTATAAAAGTTTCATTTTCCACGTGGAAGTAAAATCTATGAAGAATTTGTAGTGGTAAATCCTCAGGAATGGTAAAAAGAAGTGTTGGTCATCCTTCAAATTTAGGGAAGTGGAAGAGCTCAGCTGAGCATTTCTGCTGAGTTTGTTCCAAACCTTTCAAGATTCCCTTACTGATAGGAGTGGCGTGTGCTGTAGGATATATCCTAGCTGAAATTTCCCCACCATGTTTCCTTCCAGCCTGAAGATTCTGGCAGTTACACCTGCATTGCCACCAATGCTGCTGGGGAGGACACACACACGGTCACCCTGACAGTCCACGTGCTCCCAGCTTTCACTGAGCTGCCTGGAGACATAGCCTTGACCAAAGGAGAACAGCTCAGGTTAACCTGCAAAGCAACTGGGATACCTGTCCCCAGAGTAACGTGGACCTTTAACAATAACATCATTCCAGGTAGGTCCCTGATGGTCATTTGGCTGCAGAGTTGTTTTCCCCTGCGCAGCATTGCAGCTTAGGGCAGGGAAGAAGAAAACTCGAGCTGGAATAAACTGTTACTGATTGTGTGAGGAGTATCTTCAGTGTTATGCAATCGTGTAATTAAACTGCCTCTGAGACAGAGCTGTAAGGAAGGTAATTAAGAAATTGTCCCTCTTCTGTAGCCAGTAATGTAGTACATTAAAAACATTCATATCTGATGATATTTACTCAGCATCCAGCAACTGGTGCTCGAAATTAAGGGGCAGCTGAAGTGAATGGGTGCATGTGGGCACGTGTCACAGCAGTGACTTTCTGTGCTTTCCTGGAGGGCCCCTGAGCTGTGCTGCTGAGCAGTGCACAGATCAAACACTCCTGTGAGCTGTGTACGTTCAGTCCCTGGAATGACCCTTTCCCTGCTCTCCCTTCAGCACAGTACGACGATGTCAATGGGCACAGTGAGCTCCTCATCGAGAGGGTGTCCAAGGAGGACTCTGGGACCTACGTGTGCTCTGCAGAGAACACAGTGGGCTCCATCAAGGCCATTGGCTTTGTGTACGTCAAAGGTACGTGAAATTCAGCAGCTGTGGTCATTGCTGGACAGCTCCATGGAACTATCGGGTTTGGATGGTGGAGTCAGAATGGGATGGGTGGGAAGGGACCTTAAAACTCATCCACTGCCACCCCTGCCACAGGCAGGGACACCTTCCGCTA
>VZRO01002371.1:249985-305454 GCA_013397915.1 Daphoenositta chrysoptera
CCACCCTCACAGGGGACAATTCCTTCCCAATAGCCCATCTAACCCTGCCCACTGTCAGTTTAAAGCCATTACCCCTAGTATTTAATACCTTGCCAATGGCTAAATGGGAAAAATCCAAACAAGTTGAAATTCCCCCTTCAGAAAATCAGAGGTGATTGACCCCTGCCAGCAGTTATCATTAAGGACCTTCTATTTTGGCTCTACTATTTCTTTGCCATCCCTTGTTTTTTCAGAGCCTCCAGTCTTCAAAGGGGATTACCACTCCAGCCGAATCGAGCCCTTGGGTGGCAATGCCATGTTGAATTGTGAAGTCAGGGGAGATCCCCCTCCAACCATCCAGTGGAGCAAAAAAGGAGTGGGAGTTCAGATTAGCAACAGGATCCGACAGCTTGTCAATGGTTCCCTCGCTATCTATGGCACTGTGGTGAGTCCTGCCCCCATACTGGGAGTGTCTGCCTTGAACTTGATTGATAAAGGTATTCCTTATCACGTTGGTTTGAAAGAGTCAGGCTAGCCATTTATCTTTTTTTTTGCTTTTACCTTTAACAAATGTTTTAATTCAGACTAGAATTAGATTCAAATTATTGAGGTTAAAAACCTTCAGGGGGTCAGAGTTCTTCCTGCTTGTCAGAAGGACTGAATTTACATACTAATTGTTGGTGTGTGAGATCCTGGTCATGACCAGTTAAATGGGACCTTTGCTCTTGACCTTAAGATAGCCTGTGTTCTACAGGTCAGCTGAAAAGCAATTGCATTCTCCATGTGCAAATCTCTCATTCCAAATCTAAATTCCTAATCTGAACAGCAAGGTCGCTATTTTTCCCCATGAACTCAGGTCTGCATTTTGAATTGGGGTTAAAATTCCCTGCCAGGTGGGGCCCTGTGGACTGAGCCTCTGTTTTGTTCCTCAGAATGAAGATGCTGGTGACTACAAGTGCGTGGCGACCAACGACGCGGGCGTGGTGGAGCGCAGCCTGACACTGACCCTGCAGAGTAAGGCTCAAAGGGAGGCTTAGTGCCCCTTATGGGAGTGAAAACCTGCCCGTGGGGAGGTGCAGGCAGCTCCTGGGGAAGTGTTTCAGGTTGGGCACTGCCCTGGAGGTTTGGACTCATCTCCTCTTCCATGGAATCGTAGAAGGGCTTGGGTTGGAAGGGACTTTGAAGATCAGCTGCTGTGGGCAGGGACACCTTCCACTGGAACTGGTTGCTCCTTGAACACTTCCAGGACTGAAGCAGCCAGAGCTTCTCTGGGCGTCTTTCATCATGAATATTTGAGAGTCTGGTCTAAGCTGTGATTGAGGTCAAAGAAGCGAGGGATGTAGAGGGTGGTTGAAACCAGTGTGGAATATGCTGAATCACTATCTGAAAGGGCCTGTTTCTCTTAGTTCACTCAATACAACTGGAATAAACTAGACTCTCAACCTGTAAATTAAGCAGGTTACATGAGGTGAATCCTAATTCTCACTGACAATATTTTATTTTTGGCAAAAATAATATGTTAGAATTTTTCTTTGCTAGTGGGAGAGTTTCTAAACATGCCGTTCCTACTGTAGGCTCAAGCAGTGTGGGTCTCTTCCTTACCCCTCAGCTGTCTGAACGTGATTTATAACATTTTCCTGTGGGTTTTATGAAAAACAACCCATTTTAGCAATAAAGAAGAGCATGTGCTCATATAGCTGGGCCTTAATCTCCACTTTAATCCTCAGATTTCTGCATCTTCAAACCAGCCTATTGCTGGCATTGTAACGTGTGTCTGTTTGCTGGCACCTGGGGACATGGTTTAGTGGTGGTGCTGGGTTGATGGTTGGACTTGGTGATCTGAAAGATCTTTTCCAACCATGAGGATTCTGTTTCTATTTTGCCAGCGGGGCATCAGCAATAATAATTTTAGTCAAAATAAACTGACTTAGGATTTCTCTGCGCTCGCTTTAATACTGAATCAATCCAACCTGTGCCCACGTGCTGTTGCCCGAAGAACCCTTTCTCTTCCAGGCCCCCCAGTGATCACGGTTGAACCGGTGGCGACGGTGCTGGAAGCTGGTGCCACGGCGGTGCTGGACTGCCAGGCCAGGGGAGAGCCCGCTCCGGCCGTGGGCTGGTCCCGCCGGGGCCAGCCCGTGCTGGACGACGGCCGGGTGACGCTGCTGCCCAACGGCTCCCTGCGCATCGCCGCGCTACGGAGGGAGGACACCGCGGAGTACCAGTGCGTGGCCAGGAACCTCCTGGGATCTGTCCTCGTCACAGCACCCCTGACTGTGCAGGGTAGGTGCACGAAACCTCAGAGTGACTTTGAAACTGGTAGATGACAGGATCAATCTGGATCGAATGTGGTCAAGGTACATCTTGCCCACGTTTTGTGGATGAGGTGTTAGATCTTACCTTCTTTATAAGCATTAGGTCTAAGATAAACCTAGTCTGAAGTGTCCGTAGAATTCTCTTCCATTAAATTTTATTCCGTTATACTCATCCAGCTGGGAGAGACAGAGGCTGTGAAGGGTAAGAGACCAAAATAATAATGAAAGGCTCTTGAACCAGACCTCATCCTCAGAACACGTCATAACTGAACTGTGCCTCTAAAGAAAAGCACTTAGGAGTATATGTAATAATTGTCTTTGAACTATGGGAAGAGATTCTTGCCCAGAAATGATACGAAGTGAGTTGGGTTTCCAAGGGTCAGGAGGCGCAGTTTTCACCTCTGTGGCAGCCTAAGAGAGCCGCAGGCAGCAGCAGTGGCCGGCAGCAGTGGCCAGCAGCAGTGGCCAGCAGCAGTGGCCAGCAGCAGTTGCCAGCAGCATCCCCGCTCCCGTTGCAGTGCACGGCGGGTTCTCCAGCTGGCTGGAATGGCGGGCGTGCAGCGTCACCTGCGGCCGGGGCGTGCAGGAGCGCGTCCGGCAGTGCGACAGCCCCGCGCCAGCCAACGGCGGCCGCGGCTGCCAGGGCCCCCACAGTGACCGGCGCAGCTGCCAGCGCCAGCCCTGCCCAGGTACTGCGGCATCGCCCGCTCCCGCTCGGGGCCGGGGGGGGACCCACAGCCCGTCCAGTGCCACCCATGCCACCTCCCGCTAGCCCAGGGTGCTCCAAGCCCCGTCCAGCCTGGCCTTGGACACTGCCAGGGATCCAGGGCAGCCACAGCTTCTCTGGGCACCCTGTGCCAGGGCCTCCCCACCCTCACAGGGAGCAATTCCTTCCCAATATCTAATCTAAATCTCTCCTCTTACCGTTTAAAACCTTTCCCCCGTGTCCTATCACCGTCTGCCCATCTAAGTCTCCCTCGCTCTATTTTGTAAACCTTGTACTGAAAGTACTGAAAAGCCACAATGGATTGATACTTTGCATCAAGTGCCCAAACAATGAACTTTTATCACCATGGATCTTCATGGCAGATTAGTTTTTCGAAGTGGTTGTAATTAATTTTGGATTTTGTGGAAAGAAAGAGGAAATTTCAATAAATGTCACAAAAATACTGTTTTATGAAAACTGGGCTTTTCTGGTCCTTAGTGGATGGGAGCTGGTCCGAGTGGGGGCTGTGGGAAGAGTGTTCAAGGAGCTGTGGCCAAGGGAACAGGACGAGGAGCAGGAGCTGCAGTAACCCCTCGGCTCAGCATGGAGGGAAGCCCTGTGAGGGCAGTGCTCTGGAGTCAGTCATGTGCAATCTCAGGCCTTGCCCAGGTAAGAGAAGAGTAATTTCACCTTATTTGCATGAGGGGCTTCACATACAGGTCTCTTCGTTTCTCCAAACCCAAACTATCTCGGCTTATTTCTAGTTGTTAATTACTTTTTTTTTTTTTTTAATTTAATGGCACTAGTTCTTGGAAGCAGGAATCATAAAAGGAAGTGTAAGAAATCTCAGCAATTTCTTTTTTTTTACACCAATGAAAGTACTAATTTTGTATTTTAATGTTTTCCAGTACTTGTTACCCACATCCTCACAGTGTAAATTCTCTCTACTTTAAACCTATCCTACAAAGCCAGTTAAAATAAGAAAAGAACCAAACCCAAACCACCAACTATTTGAAAGCTATGTAAAAATGCTTGTTAATAATTTAAGAATTTACCTATATGTTTTTCTCTGTTGTTATAATTTTTAGCCACATTTTGCTTCCAGCTACCTGAATGTTCAGGTTTCCCTCCTGTCACATGAGTACTTCCCACATTTGACAGGTTGTAGTTTTAGAGCCTTCACCACTGACATGTTCCCTTCTCTACAATTTGCAATGTTTGATTTTTTCACTTTTCCCTGGCTCTGCCCCCACTGTGATGCCAAATGCTCATCCATGGGCCTGAGACTCATTTCTCTAGATTTTGGCAAGAAAATCAGCTCTTGTTGCTACTCCCTGGCAGCTTTTAGCCAGGCTGCCTTGGCCCTGCTCAGGCCTCCATCCTACCCAGGGAATTGGGAAGCTCCAGATTTGATAAAGCATTCAGTTCTGATGTTCCATGATGGTGGTGAGGTGATGTACTCAGAAAACAGGAAGGAAGGAGTCAATCTCTGCTTGGCAAAGTGCTGATTGTTTGGGCCACTGCTCACAGCATTTTGTGGGGGATCCAGGATATCCCGGCTGTGTGCTGGGGGCAATGAGGGTTACCCGGGATATCCCGGGGAACCCTCACTGCCGCCAGCATACAGCTGGGATATGCCGGGGAACCCTCACTGCCGCCAGCATACAGCTGGGATATGCCGGGGAACCCTCACTGCCGCCAGCATACAGCTGGGATATGCCGGGGAACCCTCACTGCCGCCAGCATACAGCTGGGATATGCCGGGGAACCCTCACTGCCGCCAGCATACAGCTGGGATATGCCGGGGAACCCTCACTGCCGCCAGCATACAGCTGGGATATGCCGGGGAACCCTCACTGCCGCCAGCATACAGCTGGGATATGCCGGGGAACCCTCACTGCCGCCAGCATACAGCTGGGATATGCCGGGGAACCCTCACTGCCGCCAGCATACAGCTGGGATATGCCGGGGAACCCTCACTGCCGCCAGCATACAGCTGGGATATGCCGGGGAACCCTCACTGCCGCCAGCATACAGCTGGGATATGCCGGGGAACCCTCACTGCCGCCAGCATACAGCTGGGATATGCCGGGGAACCCTCACTGCCGCCAGCATACAGCTGGGATATGCCGGGGAACCCTCACTGCCGCCAGCATACAGCTGGGATATGCCGGGGAACCCTCACTGCCGCCAGCATACAGCTGGGATATGCCGGGGAACCCTCACTGCCGCCAGCATACAGCTGGGATATGCCGGGGAACCCTCACTGCCGCCAGCATACAGCTGGGATATGCCGGGGAACCCTCACTGCCGCCAGCATACAGCTGGGATATGCCGGGGAACCCTCACTGCCGCCAGCATACAGCTGGGATATGCCGGGGAACCCTCACTGCCGCCAGCATACAGCTGGGATATGCCGGGGAACCCTCACTGCCGCCAGCATACAGCTGGGATATGCCGGGGAACCCTCACTGCCCCCCAGCACACACCCGGGATATCCCGGCTGTATGCTGGCAGTGTGTGAGCCGTGGTGCCGTTGCAGTGGCCGGCGAGTGGAGCCCGTGGGGCCCGTGGGGGCCGTGCAGCACCACCTGCGGGAAGGGCACCCAGACGCGGCTGCGGCTCTGCGCCAGCCCGGCCCCGGCGCACGGCGGCCCCTCCTGCCCCGGCCCCGACACGCAGCTCCAGCTCTGCCACCGCCGGCGCTGCCCAGGTGAGACCGAGCTTCTCCTTCCCTTCCCCGCTTCTGCTTCGGGGGTGGTTAACGCTTTCCGGTTCTAAAAGGCTCATCCCTGAAAAAACTCCCCTTCAAGCTTTTTATTGTCACTGACTGTCACTACTTAGCATTTGCTACAGACCCTACAAATGGGATTTCTTTCCTTGTTCTTTTTGCTTTATCTCATGGAAGCCACATCTTAAATTATTGATAGGTTTCCTAAATATTTATTTTTAAAATTTTCTTATGTTCTGTTATTCATTTATCCTTTTCTTCCACATTTCGATGAGTGCTTCATGAGAGGATAGGAAAAATCACATTTCTGAAATAGGACTTCTATATTTGGCTGAGTGCAGGGATAATGGAGGGAAATTCCATGGGTTGCAGTGTGCAGCATGTCAGATTAAGCCTTTTGGCTTCATGCTCCATTTTGCTCCTGCCAGATCCTACACTGAGTCCTCACCATGACCAGGAGGTGGTAGAAGGGAAAAATGACCTTGTGATGGTAGACCTTGAAGTTCATCTCATTCTTCCCCCTACCATGGGCAGGGACACCTTCTGCTATCCCAGATTGCTCCAAGCCCTGTCCAGCCTGGCCTTGGACACTTCCAGGGATCCTGGGGCGGCCACAGCTTCTCTGGGCACCCTGTGCCAGAGCCTCCCCACCCTCACAGGGAACAATTCCTTCCCAGTATCCCATCCATCCCTGCCCTCTGGCAGTGGGAAGCCATTCCCTGTGTCCTGTACCTCCAGGCCCTTGTCCAGAGTCCCTCTCCAGCTCTCCTGGAGTCCCTTTAGGCCCTGGAAGGAGCTCTGAGGTNGCTCCAGGTCCTTCCTGTGCTGGGTCCCAGGGCTGGGGCAGCTCTGCAGGTGGGGTCTCACCTGAGGGGGCAGAGGGGCAGAATCCCCATCCCTTCCCTGCTGCCCATGCTGGAGGCTCAGCCCAGGGCATGGGGAGTCCTCACATGGCCAGGGCCAGTCCAGTTCTCACCCAGCAGCACCCCCAGGTCCCTGGGGAGAAATCTCTGAGCAGCTGAGATGCTGTAGAGAGTCAGTGACATTCATGTTCAGTTTTCCCCGATGCAGCAGTGCCGTGCTGTGTTACTCCTGGAGGCAGAGGCTGTAAGTGCTGTGCCTCTCTCCTCAGTGGATGGGAAGTGGTCCCTGTGGAGCAGCTGGAGCGCCTGCAGCGTGTCCTGCGGGGGAGGCAGCAGGCAGAGGACGCGCCACTGCTCCGACCCAGCCCCGCAGTTTGGGGGACACAAGTGTGAGGGAAGTGACATACAAACGGATTTTTGCAACAGTGATCCGTGCCCAGGTAAGTGCTTCGGGTTGGGCTGTTTGCCCACTCCCTGGGTTTGGTTCTTTTCTTTTGGGAAAAAAAAAAATTAAGAAGTTACTCTCCAATGAAAGTATTTTCCTAGCTTGACTGTCTGGTTTTAAATCCCTGAGGAAGATCAAATCTGATCTATTCTTGCAGTTCATGGCAACTGGGGCCCATGGAGCAGTTGGGGGACTTGCAGTCGGACGTGCAACGGGGGCCAGGCGAGGCGGTACCGGAGCTGCGACAACCCACGCCCGGCCAGCGGCGGCAGGGCCTGTGCTGGGGCTGACGTGCAGATCCAGAGGTGCAGCACCGACCTGTGCCCAGGTCAGTGCTCACAACAGCAGTGGGAATGCAGCCTTGCCTGCAGGGCATCAGGGTGTATGTCACGTGAGGAATGTAGACCATCCATGGAAGTGTCCAAGGCCAGGTTGGATGGGGCTTGGAGCAACCTGGGGTAGTGGAAGGTGTCCCTGCCCATGGCAGGAGGTGGGACCAGATGAGCTTTAAGGTCCCTTCCAACCCAAACCAGTCTGGGATTCTGTGTTTCTGAGGGCAGGAGTGCTCACGCCTGCCTGCCCTCGTCCTTTGAACTATTCCTTTAGAACCTTGGTTCCTCCATGAAGGAATTGACTTCAGCATAACTGATGCAGCCTGAAACATTTAAACTGAAAAATTGCTTTCTTCATTCTTTATTCTGTAGTGGATGGAAACTGGGGGCAGTGGCAATCATGGAGCCAGTGCTCTGCTTCCTGTGGAGGAGGAGAGCAGACCCGGGTGCGCCTGTGCAGCAGCCCAGCCCCATTAAATCATGGCCGTCCTTGCCCTGGGGACTCCTCCCAGATATCCAGGTGCAACACCCAAAGGTGTCCTGGTGAGTATTTACAGCCTGCATGCAGGGACAGTGTGGTGAAAGCCCGTGGCAGTCCTGATTTCACTGGTGCTATCTCTCATCTTGGCCAGTTGACTAGGTAATTTAATTTTTTGGGGTTAAATTTGCCCTGCAACTTAAGCTCAATTCTCTCTCCCCTAAAACACCCAACAGCACCTATCACATGGGGTTGTGTTTTGCCTCTCCCTGTTCCCCTGCACAGGTGGGCCTGCACGTGCCAAGGGCAGCATCATTGGCAGTATCAATGACGTGGAATTTGGGATTGCTTTCCTGAACGCCACAGTAACAGACAGCCCAGACTCTGACACCAGAGTGATACAGGCAAAGATCACCAACGTCCCTCGGACCCTTGGTAGGCCTCTTTGACTTTAATCAGTTTTTTCTCTGAATACACCAATACCTGTGGTCTTCTGGTTTAAATCTGAAGGGTTACACTAGTTCTAGGTCTTCATATTCAGCCCCTGTGCATATGGGTCTGTGATGAGATCAAAGCTCCCCGATGTTCTGTGGTGTTCCCTTCAGGCCCAGCGATGAGAAAGCTCGTTTCCATACTCAGCCCGATTTATTGGACAACTGCCAAAGAAATCGGGGAAGCAGTGAATGGGTTTACACTCACTGATGCTGTCTTCAAGAGAGAAACTCAGGTGGAGTTTGCGACGGGTGAGTTTCCTGGGATAGACCACCTCTTTCTGTGTCCAGTAAGCCAGGTAGATGCTGCATTTCTGAAAAGACAGCAGAGGACCATTGCTGAGATTTGGGTCTTGTGCTTACACCAGTATTTTCAGACTGACTGTGGCCTTCTGAGGCTTTATTCCAGCTTTTAGAGCTGTAGTTTGAAATGCGTCATGTTTTTTCTCATGGGCATGGTACACCTTACAAAATGTAGGTGTAAATAACTGTTCAAGGGACTCCAGCTGAGATTCCTGGTGGCTGTTGGGAGCGGGTGTTTGGGATGTTTGTAACTCCGCGTGCTGTTGAACTGCCAGGCGAGATCCTGCGCATGACGCACGTTGCCCGGGGCCTGGACGCGGACGGGGCCCTGCTGCTGGATGTTGTTGTGAGTGGCCACATGCTGCAGCTCCAGTCGGTGGCTGATGTCAGTGTCAAGGTAAAGCTGCTCCAGGTACCACCCCTGCTCTCGTGCATCTGTGCTCCTCTCACGCGGAGAAAAGCAGGAAAGGCTGAGTCCTGAAACCTGCTGTACTGGATGTGACTTCCTTTGTGCCTGGTTTAACTGATGATGCTGATGTTGCCTTTGAAAGCAGAAAGTTCTCATGAGGTGTTGGTCTCTCAAGAGTGTGAGATGTTGGCAGGTTAATGTTGAGGAGCGTCTTCAGGGCAGTTTATTGATGGCTGGCATGTCAGCATTGCTTTGGGCAGAGCTGGAAAGGTGCTTCTTTAACCTCTCTGATTTAGTAGCAGGTAACCAGTATTTTACTATATTAATCCCACCATGCAATAAATATACCTGAAGTTTTTGATATTTTGGTAAACTGCAACATGTAGTATGTCCAATATTTATACCCCTCCTCGGTGGCAGAATTCTTCTCTACCGATTGTTTATTTAGCACGTTTGTCAGCATCTGACTTCGAATAAAAGCCAAATATTTAGACCTCAAAAGATTGTTATTGAGGAGTAAGATATTTTTTAGAAATGCTCTGCTGTGGTCTCCATCATCAGGATCCTCAGTACATCAGTCTGTATCTTTTCTAAAGTAATAGACCAGGCAGTGTTAAGATTCAACAGCTAAAATAGGAGTGAAAAGGACCTGTGTGTGTACAATACACTTTGCTCAGGGTTAAGATAAGCCCCTTTCTCTTGTCAGGAAAATTAATCCACAAACACCAGAGGTTTATGTCCAAAAACGAGACAGAGGAGTCCTGTAACTTTATTTAAATAAAGGGAGAGACCATGGGGCATTTCCCTGGGGTCTCTCAAATTTTTAGAGGATACAGCTTCCTTTTTATCCTAATTCCCTGTCCACATTTCCCTCTCTCTTTCCCCACTGGCTGAGGAACTTGAGAGGTATAGACTTCCCGAGTCGCTTAATACAGATCCCCTTCTAACGTATCCCCCACCCTTTTTCTTTTCCTATGGAATTTGTGGTTCTTCCCATAGCTTCTTTTGTCTGTCAGTATCCATCTTCAGCTGTCAGCAGCCCCACAGTTTGTAAAGACAGATCGCTCTCATGCCTTTCACTCTGAGCACGTCTGCCAGCTCTGAAGCGCAGGCCCGGTGGTGCTGGCGTGGAGCAGCTGAGGGCAGGGTTGTGTTGCAGGATTACACGGAGGACTACGTCCAGACGGGCCCCGGGCAGCTGCACGCGCACTCCACGCGCCTCTTCGCGGCCGACGGCGTCGGCGTCCCCTCCTCGTGGAACCACACCGTCACCTACGGCCCCGCCAAGGGCAGGATGCCCTTCCTGGTGCAAACGCTGCGCGCGGCCTCCATCACAGCCGAGTACAGCCCCCTGCAGGAGGCCGTGGCCTTCCAAATCCAGGCTTCCATTGCAAAAGGTACTGTTCTGGCCTTTCCCAGAAATCAAACTATGGAAAAAGAGTATCTTCTCTTCCTAGAATTCACTGAGTCACCTGTAGTCTCAAAACGAAATCCTGTGAAACTTGGGTACCTTAAATGTAGATCCCAGGACCTAAAAGTCTTGTTGATGTACCCATAAATTAACTATTAGTTAGCATTGCTAACTGCTGGCTTTTATGAACCTGAGTGACCAAAGGGGGGATGGGCATGGATTTGTGTGAGCAGACTTTCCTTTGAGAAGCCCTAATTAATGAGCAAACTGGCCTGTTACTTTAACACTATTTGGGTTGGGTTTTCTTACATAGTAGGGAAATTACTCTGGTTTAGGAGTAAATGAAAAGGTAGGATTGCCTGTCTCAGTCTTTCTTTTCAGTAACAACATTCTAAATTAAGTAAAATGAGGTTTTTCCCACTTGCCAAACTAGGGACTCATTGTACAATTTGAAAACCAAATACTTTTTTTTTCTAATTTAAAAAGAGATCTGATATAAGGGAGTCTCCAGGTCAAGAAATGCCTGTGATTAGATCTGGCTAAGCCTTTACTGACCTTGCATTTATTTCCTCCAACAATTAAGATACTGGTGTTTGGGATTTTTTTACATTTCGTTTTTTAAATTTTAGTTTTCAAGCAGCCAAAGGCCTCTGGCCTTTGAGGAGTCTCTCCCTGAGTTTTCCATTGCAGTTTGTAGTACACGCTTGTGTTCTTCTACAGTGACCTCCTAAGATTTGTGATATGGTGATTTGTTTGGTTTGGGTCTATTGTTCTCCTTCTATGTGAAGTAAAACTGAATGGGCTTTATTCTTTCAATAAGAAACTTTCCAGGATGCATTAGGCTGGGATGGAACTTGCAGCTCACTCTGAGGGAGCCCCCAACCTCTTCAGTGTTATTCAAACCAGCACAAGCCAAGTAATACTGGCTTTTAGTGACCAAGTAGAAAAACTACTAAAGGCTGGATTTAAAAGTTTCTGTTTTGGTGTTGAAATATGATAAATATTGTAAAATTGCTGCACTACAGTTCTTAATGTTAAAGTAATGAAATGGCCATACTTTTATCCCCAAGTGACATGGGCTTCCTTTGTCATACAGGGGATCGGAGCAACCAGTGCCCCGCGGGGTTTGCTTTGGACTCGTCTGGGCCTTACTGCTCAGGTACTGCCTGACACGGGTGGGTGTAACCATGGAGTCCTGGAGTGGTTTGGGTGGGAAGGGTCCTGGTCCTTAAAGGTCTCCTATTTCCACCCCTGCCACGGGCAGGGACACTTTCCACTAGCCCAGGGTGCTCCAAGCCCTGTCCAGCCTGGCCTTGGACACTTCCAGGGATCCAGGGACAGCCACAGCTGCTCTGGGCACCCTGTGCCAGGGCCTGCCCACTCTCACAGGGAACAATTCCTTCCCAATATCCCACCCAGCCCTGCCCTCTGGCAGTGGGAAGCCGTTCCCTGTGTCCTTTCCCTCCATCCCTTGTCCCAAGTCCCTCTCCAGCTCTCTTGGAGCCCCTTTAGGCACTGGAAGGGGCTCTAAAGTTTCCATGAAGCCTTCCCTTCTCCAGGTAAACCCCCCAGCTCTCCCAGGCTGGCTCTAGAGCAGAGGGGCTCCAGCCCTTGGAGCATCTCCATGGCCTCCTCTGGACCTGCTCTAAGAGGTCCATGTCCACCTTGTGCTTGTGTCTCCAGGGCTAGACACATTATTAAACCACCAGAACCTACATCCCCTTTATTTAGAGTTCAAAGTATGTACTTCAAAAAGTGTGAGTCATCCTTGCTAAAAGGGTGTGGATCCAAGGGCAGTTGAAAACTTTACTTCTGTCCTCACCTACAATATGAGTAGTGCCCAGACAGCTTTTACATCAGTACCTCAGGTACACCTGGAGGGCACTGATCCTCAGGCTCTGCTGAGCCTGCAGAGCAATGAAGGACTCGGGTGACCTGTGTGGAGAAAAGGATGAGTGCTGGCACCTCAGACAAGAGCCCACATGTTCCCACTTGGGGGATGGAGGTGGAGAGAAGCACATGGGCACCCTGGCTGTCTCTCTAGAGTTAGGGTTGTTTTAGGCAGAAATCATCTGAGATTATTTTCTGGACTTACTTCATTACCTTTTGGAAGGTTGCAAATGAAGGGAATTGCTGGATCTGGTTTTGCCTGTGGGCTTTCCCAGTCTCACCCCTCTGAGGAAGGATCAGATTGGAGTAGTTTCTTGTGAAGTCTCACTGGTTTTTCAAATATTTTCGTGTTCCAGATGAAGATGAATGTACTGTGGGAAATCCTTGTTCCCACACCTGTCACAATGCCATAGGATCCTACTACTGCTCCTGTCCCAAAGGCCTCACCATCTCTGCTGATGGCAGAACATGTCAGGGTAAGAGAGGTGCTGCTGGGGACAGCTTGCATACAAATGCCCCTTAGATAATTTAAGGCCTTAAAAGGCACTTAAATTGCTAAGGAGAGGTTTTGTTCGGGCCATTTTCTCATGGTAAGAATAGAGTTTATTGGTGATACTCTAATGATGTCACAGCTGAATGTATTTGCAGTCAGGCGCTTGCAGCAGCTGGGGCTGAAGGCACGGGTCAGTGCGTGTCCCTGTGCTGGCTGCGCAGCGTTTGCAGCTCGTTTCCATTGCAGACATCGACGAGTGTGCGCTGGGGGGGCACGGCTGCCAGGCGGGGCAGGACTGCGAGAACGTGCCCGGCTCCTTCCGCTGCGTGCTGCGCTGCGGGAGCGGCTTCCGCAGGGCGCCCGACGGCGCCGGCTGCCACGGTATGCACGGGCAGGGCTGGCACCTGGGAGCGCTGCTCTCCCGACCTCAGACTCGCCTCACAGGGGCGTCTCCAAGCACCTGTCCAGAAATGATTCTCATTCTTAGGGTTGTGGATTTTGGGGGGTTGGGTTTTTCTGTATGCTTGTTTTGGTTTTTAATCTTTCGATTCTTCCGTCTTTAGAAGTAAATTTAAAATCTCATCAGGGAAGAACTTAGTATTCTTGGGTTTGTGTCCCATGTGCATTTTATTGTACAAAGATGGGAGAGCAGCAAACACTCCTGAGCAGAACTCAGCCAAATCCTGCTCAGGTAATGCCCACGAGACAATTCCCAGCCCTGGTGTCAAGGATTTGTGTTGTTCTGCAGACATTAACGAGTGTCAAGAGTCCAACTCCTGCCATCAGCGTTGCTTCAATACCATAGGAAGTTTCCACTGTGGCTGTGACCCAGGATTCCAGCTGAAGGGCAGAAAATGCGTGGGTAGGGATGAAGTTCTGAATGCCCATTCCCCCTTTTCAACAGACAGAGTTCAACATTTGTTTGTTGCTCTATTTATTTATGCAAGAAAATCCTGCTATGGATGATACACTTGATGTATATTTTGGAATCTGTCAAGCAGTACTAAAAGCCGGAGGCAGCAGGAATTGGGCTGACTGATCCATGTGCATCAAATGATTCAATGTGTGGACACAGGGTAATTTCATTATATAATTGAGGCCAATCCTGCTATTTTTTTATTTTTTTGTTTGAATAAGATGTCAATGAGTGCAGGCAGAACGTGTGCAGGCCTGATCAGCTCTGCAAGAACACCCGTGGTGGCTATAAGTGCATTGATCTGTGTCCCAGTGGAATGACCAAAGCAGAGAATGGGACTTGCATTGGTGAGTAGAAGCATTAATGCACTGTGGGGTGATGGGAAATACGGGGATAATGATGATGTTTATTTTTTTAAATAATCCCGACGATTGTCCATCTCCATTCATTAATATATGCACATATTAAAGCATCAAATTGTTTTCGCTTACGGGAACATCTGTATTTAACTTTTTTTTGTAGTTGGTATTAAAAAGTAGGTATATCCTTGCCACCTCTAGTTCTCCACTGTTGTTAAGCAAGAACAGTAAGATTTCCTTGGTGTCTTTTCTGTGCTGGCACTTTGATTTCTCTCAGTTATTCATTGACTGAAATGTTTTGCCCTGTGTGTACATGATTTAAGAGTTTGGCTCAGGAGCTCTCAAGATCACAGGTCCCTGCTGCTTATCAGGGAGGGTTTTAAGCACAGCTGATGTTGCAGGTGGTACCAAAGCTTGTGTTCCAGATGGATCATGGAATGATTTGGGCTGGAAGGGACATTAAAAATCACCTATTTCTCCCCCTTGCTATGGGCAGGGACCCCTCCCACTAGCCCAGGTTGCTCCAAGCCCCATCCAGCCTGGCCTTGGCCAGTTCCAGGGCTGGAGCAGGCAGAGCTTCCTGCCGCAGTGGGACTGCAGAGCTGTGACCGCTGCCTTGCCGTGTGCCGCAGATGTTGACGAGTGCCGGTCGGGGTCGCACCAGTGCCGCCACAACCAGCTGTGCGAGAACAGCCGCGGCAGCTACCGCTGCGTGTGCCCGCGAGGATTCCGCGCCCAGGGCGCCGCCAGGCCCTGCGTGGGTAAGCTGCCGCTCCCTCCTCCCACGCCTCTGCTGCTGCCTTTGCCCGGCTTGCGCTGCGACACGCCGCCAGCGCCATCTCTGTGGAGGACCATGCTGTAGAGACAAGTTTGCTCTGCAGTTCTAAATTGCCCATCCAAAACAGAGCGTTCCATTATAAACAAACAGTCGGAGCGAAATGGTTCCAAACAGAGATTGGTTTGGGGCCGTACTTCGAAAACAAAGTGTAAGAGCACTCAGGTGAGTGGATGTGGCAAGTGACCACTCCACAGGAGGCTTCAGTGATAAAAACGAGGTGGGGTTTGTTGATGTGCCTGGCTGTGCCTTGGCCTGCCCTGGCTCACCCCTGAAGGCAGGCACACAGGAGTCATGTGGGTTCCCCTAGGGAGCACACCCCAGGGAGCTGCAAGAGGCCCGACAGACCCAGAACTGAGTTCGGCTCCTGAACATCCCAAACACACCTATCCCCCCACCAGGACTGCCGGGGTGTTCCCCAGCAGGCAGAGCACAGGGACCTGGTCTGCATTTCCCCCTCAGGGCTCTGCTCCTGGCACTCACAGGAATGCCAGCCATGCAGTCACTCCCTGTGCCATTGCTATAAAGCCATGCAGGGTTTTCTCCCCTGTCACGGGAGGCTCCGGAGCTCTGACGTGGGGAGCAAGAGAGTTTAATGTGTGGGGCCAGTGCAACTGGGTAAGCACTTCCCCTGGCATTAAAGAGACTTCAGGAAGGCAGTAGGATCATTTAAAATCATCTTTACTGGATTTATGTCAAATATTTAAAATATAAGAGCTGACCTACCCTAATAATGAGGATTTCTGAATGTGGGTATGTGACACTTAAGTGAGGTTGGTTTCGGTTGCTGTTATGTATCATGTCAGAAAAACTGACATTCCTCCCTGATGACTTCTTCAAGATTAGCTTTCCTAAGTGATAAATACTTATTTTCTTATTTTATTTTTTTCAACAACCTAAGATTTCGGACTGTCAAAAGCCAGGAATGTTTGGGATTTTTTAAAAGAGATTAAATTGCACTAAGAAGTGTTTGGCTGTAGACCAAGATACTACTTCTGCCATCTGCCTCTGTATTGAAAAAAAACCAATCCCAGACTCTTAACTTATATTTAAGCCATTTAAACTTCTGACAGGAAAAAGCCAGATAAAGTCTGGGACTGTAGGTTTTCACAAAACACCAGCAGCCTTAAAGCTGCCTTCTGACCAAGGGCCACTGAAAGCTCCCTCCTAAAGTGTTTTTATCCTTTGAATTTTCATATTCCTAAAAATATATTTAAAATATAAATTTATCCAAAGTATTAGTTTTGTTAATAAAATCCAAACAGTTTTTATTGTCACTGTTGATAGTGAGCACAGGGTGGAGTTGAAAAGTAAGTAGGGCCCAGACTGAAACAGAAGAAGTGAACTTTGTTCCTGCCTGTGCCATTTTTACCCTGGGTAAAGCCCTGTGTGCCACAATTCCCTTTTTTGTTTGTTGGACGGGGATAAGATGCTCCTTTGTGACTCCCACAGATCTCTGTGTGCCCATTTACCTGAATTACAGCATTTCTGGGAGCTGTGTTGTTTTCTCTCCTTTCCACATAGGTGGAAGGGCTTTGCTTAAAAGCTGCTATAATGTAGATAACACATTCAAGACTACCTAGAATATAAAATCAGATATTGTTTTTCAAATTAAAGAAAGCATGAAAATGTAGCTATTTCAATTTCAAAGTAATTTTACCCTGTTCTTGTAAATATTAGGGTTCCCATGCCTCAGTGGCCTCTTCTCACAGGGGCAGCCCTGGAACCAATGCTGGTGACTCTGTGCAGTCAGTTCTGCTTGTATTGCACAGGCTGCTCTTGCAAAAGAAATTGCTCAAATTTTCACCTGTTGTCTTTCATAATTTCTGTGCTAATCTTCTATTGCTTATCCACAACTTGTTCCAAGAACATTGGTTGTCATAAAGACATCAGTGTTAATTTATTTTAGGCAGGTGCAGAATGTAAAAGTCATCACTTGAGTGCTAAGGAAATGATGAATTTTTCTTTTACATGTACATGAATAATACATTTTTCATCTTAAGCACTCCCTGAGATTAATACACTTAAAATTCAGATTAGTTGTTGCCATACTTAAAGTGAAATTCTTGTTTGTAACACCTGAAAATTCTACTCTGAGGATAATTCCACGAATATGTGAAGTTTCCGTTGTGTGTTTGCCAAATAACACTTGGAAAATACTGTAACACTCTGCAATTACTGCTCCTGGATTTCCAACTCTTAAAGCGTTTAATTATTAATATCCCCTTAAATTCTTTAAAACCTTAAATGCATCAAATATTAACCACTTCATAAAAATGCAGTCTAATGTTCTACTATGTTTCTGACAATATTGATTTTTAAATACTATTCTCATGAATTTGTGGCTTTGGGATTTACAAACTGTGCTCAAAAGCCTCTGTTCAGGGGGGATCCAAATGAAACTGTAACAACACTGGATTAATGGCATTTTAACAATAGTAATTGAAAGAATACACACTACTATGAAATAATTAAGACTGTTATTGGGTCTGTTATTAAGTTTGTTAACTGTTATTAAGATCATCTTTAATTCTAGTAGGAAAATGTTTATAATATATGTCAATTATATATATATTGTGATGTGTGTTATTAGCAGGTTTTTTATTTCTGGTCATTGCAGAGTTGTTTGGAATGATCAGATTTTTGTCTTTTTCTGGTGAAGAAATACTAAGTTTGAAAAGAAATACAGTGGCCAGCAAATTTCCAGCTGAGCCTGAAGTAACTTAATAACAACTGTAGAAAATTTCTTTCTGGTAGTATCAGAGAGACTGTGGGAGAAGGTCCTGCAGTCCCAAGAGCACTCACAGTTACTTGGAGGGAAGGACACTCAGCATGTTGTACCCTCAAGGCCTTTACCATACTTAGTATGCTCAGCACTCAGTTTTGACTTAAGGATGGATATTTACTGCTGGGGTGGCTCAAATAACTTTGGACTGCAATTTAAACAACTAAAAAGAAAAAAGCATTGCTTAGGAAAACAAAAATAATTCTATTTTTTAATTGTCCAAAAGTGAATTAATATGTACTGTAAAGTCTCCAGCCTGTCTCAGTTGGAATGACCAATAACAGCATCAAAAGTTAGGACGTGGATCCCTGGAAGTGTCCAAGGCCAGGCTGGGCAGGGCTGGTGGCAGCCTGGGATAGTGGGAGGCATCCCTGCCTGTGGCAGGGGGTGTGACTGGCTCAGCTGTGAGGTCCCTCCAACCCAAAGCATTCCATGATTTTATGATTTCCCCAACACGAGGCGCAATAACCACATCGGAGCCTGTTGTGTCTCCCTCGGTGTGGGGTGTAAGGAATTTCTAGCACTGTACTTCTCTGGAATGTTCTGTGTTAAGCATCCTCTTTTAAAGAAGGGCCCAGCAGCTTCTCCCACTCATCTGTGGAGCACTTAAGGAAAAATCCACAATTGCTAAGAGAGTATTGAGCAGTGACCTCAGCCTGTGGGAGAACGAAGGTCTCTTACAGTCCAGGACAGTGGATTCTGCCTGCTTGGCATAGTGTTCTCCGTGTTTTACTGCCTCCAAATCTCGCTTTTATGTCTTCATCTTGTTCCTGAGACTGAGATAAGTATCTGTGTGTATATAAACGTATAGTTATGTGTTGTTGTTTGTTTGTTTTCTCTCCTTTCCACATGGTTTGGGGCTCTGGATCATGTCACATGAGCAGACATTAATGAATGTGAACAAGTGCCTAAACCCTGTGCACTTCACTGCACCAACACCCCCGGCAGCTTCAAGTGTTTCTGTCCACCTGGGCAACAGTTACTGGGTGATGGGAAATCTTGCGCCGGATTGGAGAGGGTGCCAAATGCGGGTGCCTATTACAGTAGCTATAACTATGCTCAATTCTCCCCTGGGAGAGACAACCAGCAACTGCAGCACTATTACAGGCACTCCTCAAATCTCTACAGCTCCTTCTCAGAGTATAGGAACAGCAGGATACCTTTCTCCAGGACTAGAAGGAACCTTAGAGAAACTTGTCCTGAAGGCTATGAGGCAAGAAATGCCAGATGTGTAGGTAAATGTCAGTCCTATCTATGCAACTCTGTTTTGGGCCTAACTCTTAGGTTACTGTGTGATACATACCAGGGGCTGAGGGTTTGTGGTGTTGGGCTTGTTTTTTCTATTACCCTGGTCAATATTCAGAGGGTTCTGCATGTTCTGGTCTCTGCTGTCTGCTCACATTGTAACAAAAATGTCTCAAACCTCCTTGTAATCTGTTGTTTTAATTGTGCTGCTTATTACCTGTTTGCAATGTATTTCCCTCTGTTATTCTCTTTTCTCCTGGCGTCACTAGCTCACCTTGGTGAATCTTCTCACGCTCCAAAAACCACCAGTAGCCCCAGTCTAGTCCCAGTGCTTCTGACAGACACCCACTGGCAGCAGTAATCTGTGTCAGAAAGGTTTGGAATAAACATTTTAGAATTGAGCACATTGGGGCCAGTGCCAGCAGCGCCACAGGACCGTCAGTCACTGTCACACGGGCAACAGGCACAGAAGCTTTAAAATTATTACTATTTTAAGTAAGAAAAGGGGTTGCAGTGTAATTTGGTGAGCATGAAGAGACTGGTGGTAAATAAAAACAAATGGGTTTGGCAAGGATTGTGGCAGTGACAGCACAGGCACTTCTCCCCTGAGGAGATGGGCAGTTATGGGAATTGGGAAGCTCTGCCCCTATTTTGGGGGGGGATATTAAAAATGAGTTAATTATTGGAAATACGTTTCTCTTAAGCCAGACTGCCAAGTTAACTCACGTTTTGAGTATCTCAAGCAAATGACACTTCCCAGTAGGCATGACATCCTTCCAATTAAATAGTGATCTACAGCAAGGTGCTAGCAGCCAGGAGTACTGCTGGGATGATACAGCAAGGTGTAATGGTGAAAAACATGGATAGACTTTTAATTAATAAAAAATTAAGGATAGGCAGACATCAAACCTTGTATTTAAGCTACGAAGAGATTTTAGTAGTCATATCCATGTGGATTGTTATGGTACAGGAGTTTATTTGAGAGGCCCAGGAATACACTTTCACTGAGAGAAGGAAGGGTTAGGCTCAAATTTGGATCTTCATCCCAGCTTCCAGTTGGAATTAGTTAATATTCCATGAATACTATAATATTATTATTCTATGAAAATTTCATTTCATTGAATAAATATCTAAATTGTAAAATCACTGTTTAATATGAAAAATACCTCCAAATTATGCTTTTGTTAAAGAAAATTCTTTCAACAGACAACCATCAGGATTTGCTAAAACAGCACAGAGATTTGTTGTCACATCTGCTTCTCTTCTATGTTTGCATTTTGATCTAATGCAACCTCTGTCAGTCAGAGGGGGAGCAAAGACCTTCCTTCCACTGATTTAACTATGCAAGTCTGAACTACTTTACTGCTGTCCTGAACTAGGCAGATGTTTCAAAAAGCCATTAGAATTATAAATTATCTGTGTCTAAATCACAGTAATGTGCTTTGTAAACTTTACATAATGTGGTCTGGTACTGGTAGTTGTGTATTTGAGAGGGAGATTTAAAAAAAAAAAAAGAAGATAGAAAAGAAGAGCATTTAGTGCCAGTCTTCCCAGCTACCGAGTCTAATTCATGCCTCTGCCATGGTCGAGGTCAGTTTAAAAGGGACACGGCTTTGCCAGAGGAGGGAGTGGCTGTAAGGAAGACTCCCCCAGTGGCTAGGCTTCTTCTGGTGAGATAACGAGTCCGGGTGTTCCCTAAGCACGTTGCTTAACACCTGATTATCAGGCAGCTCAAACGGCTTTGGGGGCAGGACTGTGTTTGTGTGACCCTGGCAGCGGACACAGGTGGCACATCCCCCTTTCTCCCAGAGCTGTGTCGGGACTGCTCTCCTCAGCTGAGGTCTGTCACGGCTGCTCTTCACCGAGGGGAGGAGCCCCTCAAAGCTGACCTTAGTGCCTGCAGAGGTAGAGGGAGAGGACACTCTAGTCTTAGATGTTCAACCCCATCAGAAAAAAAGATCCGGACAACTCCCACCAGCTCTGTCCATACACTTGCAGTACATAAACAGGGGAAAGGTACCTGTGTTCATGGCAGGCTCAGGGAATGCTCAGGTGTTGGTGCTTCTCTCCGCAGACATCGATGAGTGTGAGAGCAGAGACACGTGTCAGCACGAGTGCAGGAACAGCCCGGGCAGCTTCCAGTGTACCTGTCCCTCGGGATACCGCCTCATGCCCAACGGCAAAACCTGCCAAGGTAGGGAGAGCCGTCCCTGCAGTGCTCAGGGGGAGCTCTGCAGAGGAACCAGACACAAACCAGGCCTGGGATATGGCTAAGCCACCTCTCTGAATTGGTTATGTGAGAGTCAAGCATTCAAAATTTCGAAGTTTATATATTTCACACGTTATTGTTTCATAAAATATCAGCAAACTAGATAATTGCAACTTCTAATTCTCCTGTGACCTCACATTACACATTGAGCTCCAAGCTCTAGGGTCAAACAGAGGCACATTCTGGGCTCTGCTCAGCCTTTACCCACTTCAGTTTTCACCTTTATTTCTTCTACCAGCAGCTGATCCCTTGCATGTTTTTCCATCCAGATATTGATGAGTGTCTTGAAGAGAACATAAATTGTGGATCAAACCAGATGTGTTTCAACATGAGAGGAAGCTACCAGTGCATAGACACTCCTTGTCCACCCAACTACCAGCGAGAGCCACATTCTGGGTATGTTTTATTCTCAGCCCCTTCTCACCTACCCCAAGCTCAGCTCCTTAACCTGTGCTTGTTAAAGAAGAAAATTTAAGTTTGCCTGACACCAATAGCTAATGTCAGGCATTGACATTGGGGATCATAGAGTCAGAGAGTCCTGGGATGGTTTGGGTTGGAAGGGACCTTAACATCCAGTGCCACTCTCTGCCATGGGCAGGGACACATTCCACTACCCCAGGGTGCTCCAAGCCCCATCCAGCCTGGCCTTGGACACTTCCAGGGATGGGGCAGCCACAGCTCTGGGCAACCTGTGCCAGGGTCTCAACTGCCAGGGAAGAATTCCTTCCTAACATCTAATCTAAATCTCTCTAATGGCCTGACTTGCCATCAGCTTCAAAGCATCGGATATATTATTTTAGTCATGAAAATAATGCTACAGTTCCTGTTAAGCTTTGTTATTTCCCTGTTCTGGGAAAGAAACCCATATTGATTTCTTTTAATCTTTCAATATACTCAAGGAAAAATAGGTTAGTTCATAGTCAGAAACCATCTTTTGGGATCAAACTCAGCTGCAAACTCAACTGACATTTATGCTGACATGGGTCATATCCTTTGGCCTCCATGAACACTGGCAAACTGAACTAGCAAGGATTTCCTGTTTTAACTTCTGGTTAATAGAAGTAAATTTTATTCTGCTCTTCATTCCAAATTCTTTATTTTATGACCTAACAGACAGATACCTCGAATGGAGCCTGCCCTGAACATTTTAAACTAGGTCTGACTATTCTAGTGTTTAAGAGCATGGTCACTAAAACTTACCCCATTGACTTCAATTACATCAGTGTAGCCAAAATCTTTCTGAGATGATCCTGTGAGGCAAAAAGGGACATTGAACTGGGCCGCAGCTCTAAAGGAACAATGGATGAAGAGTGCATGGCACTTCTAGAGAAGGTTTAATCTGCAACAGGGTAAACAGGAGAAGAATTTCTCCTCTAAGACCTCCCTGAGCACTTAAGATACCGTTGCTTCTCCCTGGGCTAAAGTCTTCTGCTTCTTCCTAGCTTCTGTCTCAAAAGCTGCCCGGCCAACGACCTGGAGTGTGACCCGAGCACCTACGCCCTGGAGTACAAGCTGCTGTCGCTGCCCTTCGGCATCGCTGCGGGGCAGGACCTGATCCGCCTGGTGGCCTACACTCACGACCAGGTCGTGCACCCCAGGACCACCTTCCTGATGGCAGATGAGGACCCCGCCGTGCCGTTCGCCCTGCGGGACGAGAACTGGAAGGGGGTGGTGTTCACCACGCGGGCGCTGCGGGAGCCCCGGACGTACCGCATGGGCGTGCGGGCCCTGTCCTACGGCGCCGACGGCAGCGTCGAGTACCGCACCACCTTCATCGTCTACATCGCCGTGTCCGCCTTCCCCTTCTGAGCCGGCCCCGCCTGCCCCGCAGGGGAACCGCGGCACTTCAGAGGGTGCTACGCTCTTTTCTCCCCTCCTTCCCAGAGGCTGCCTCTCCAGCTCCATTGATCCCATTCAAGAGGAAGATCCGTGGCTTTGAGGACCTGTTACCACTTGCTTTATTTATTACACTGGAATAGTCATTTTCCACAGTATGTTCTGGAAACTAGCAGACAAATCCATGTAGTCAAAGCAGTAAGCGAGGAGCAGCCTCCACTGAAAGTTAGCTGAAGAAAATGAACCCATAATTTCAAGTGGTCTACATATTAAGGTTGCTAAGTGTTTTAAATTTTATATCTATTAGATTTTTTTCCTTATCAATTACCCAGTAGAATTAAGGCTGTGCTATACTATGTTGTGTGCTCAAACCCACCAAATGCCACCATGCCCAGGGGTTGCAAATGGTGAAATGAATGACATTAAAATTTGTTTGCAGGTAATGAATCTACAGGAGAATGTGGAACTGGTACCTTTGGTTTCCATGCAAGTGTAGAGATGTTGCTATTTTTTGAAAGAAAAACCCAACATGGCTACTTCTACTTTATAGAGCAGGTATTTTATAACTTGTTTTTACTGTGCCATTCTGGTATAGCCATTTATTTAACCCAAACCCATATCCACTGCCATACTCCCAGCTCAGTAAATGGTCTGGGGTTTTACGCACATGGAACATTTTTCTCCAAAGGTGATGTAAGTTTGGTTCAATAATGTCAATACACTGTACACAAGTAATTTTGCCAAGATGTATTCTATTTTTATGGACGTGTATATATGTGGTTCTTCCTATGTGTATTTTCTATTCAGTATCTCAAGAGTGTTTTACAGTTAAGTTTGCATAAAAGGACAATGTCAATACAATGAAAATAATCAAAAATAAAGGTTCCCGTCACCTTTGAGACTACTGGGAGTTTTATCTTCAAAAAAATTCTTTTTTGTTTCTAAAGCTCTTGCCCTAAGTGCCAGGGGACAATGCAGAACCAGGGAGCAGCTCCAGCTCTTTTCCCTCTTCCTGGAACTCTGGGGTAGTAAGAGATTACCACCAGCTTTAAAGTATATTTTTAGCCACAGGGAGAAATTGCCTCCCAATGGCATTTTGTCTCTATTCTTGTATATTATTAACTAACTTTAGACATCCCCACTCGTTGTCCCCTTGTTTTTCTTCCCTTTCCAGTGCACCAAGTGAAATAGTCCCGCAAAACAAGGATGACTTAAAATTACTTTGCACTTCATACAAATTTATATAAGTGACAGACTTCAAACTGAAGAGGTTTGCTTCTCAGAAACTTGACTTGAAAAATAAAAGCAGCTCAAAGAAGATAAATTCCATGAAAAAGACATGAAGGAAGGAAAAATGAGAGTAAGTTATAATAGGCACAGGTCTCAATGTCTTTTAAGGATGAGAATCAGATTGAAAGTGATGTCCTTAAGGGAATCTTAACTCCACTCCCAGAACACAAAAATTTCCACTCTTGATATATTTTGTGAGAAGGCGAAAAACCCAACAGAGCTGACAGCCTTTAAAGGCAAATCTGACCCTAAAAGAAGCAAGAGTCACTTACCAGATGGAAGCCACTTGATCACTGCCACAGCCACACCTCCAAGTTTGCTTTCTCATCCAGGCTTTCCAGGAGCCAGCTCAAGGAGCAGCTGCTTGCCCGTGTGGAAGGTGTTCTTTACCCTGAGATGATGCCACAGGACTGAGGGACCAGTGAGTTGTGGGTCACTGTGAGCGTGCTGGTTTTCACTCAGGGACTGGTTTAAGGGAAGTGCTGAGTAAAGGAGAACTTGTGCCATGGCCTTCTCTTATTTGAACATCTTGAGCTGTGTTAAAACTTCCTCTTCTGCACTATTAAAAAGATTGCAAATATGTTAAATTAGATCTCAGAGCAACTGCACCTGCTGCAGCTCTACCTCCATGAGCTACCTGGCCCTGTTGCTGACAGGTGGAAAAGCTGCTGGTTATCATTAGCTTTCCTGGTCTAACTTGAGAGGCAAGGGGGAGGTCAGTACATGTTTATGTGCCATGTGAACTTGGGTGTTTGCTAAACATTAAAAGTCCTGCTTTCATAAATCTGAATTTTAAATACAACAAATATTCTGCTGTGTTTATTACCATGTTGGATAAGGCTGCCCAAACCTTAGATGCAATTTTCAGTGTCTGAGGGCTGTACAGTCACTTTGTCCAAGCCCCTCTGTTAGTCTGCCACAAGATTTGCACTGTTAAAAGTTCACTGCCATCCCATAAAAGGCTGAAATGGTCATCACGTCATTTGTCACAAAACAATTTGCAAATGCCCTCCTGTCACAAACAACTAACTCTCTAATAACACTTAGCATCCTAAGAGCAATATGTGAGAATGTTGAGTTCTTATTAAAAGACACCACACCACAAGAAAAATAGTATTTTAAAAAATGAAGGGAGGTTTTAGGGAGAGCAATTAGTGAACAAATAGTTAATGCTACACTGCTGCCTCGGCCTGTGCTACCTTCCTTCTGCATGAGCCTACTTTTCCCACTGCTCACTGGATTTTCTGGAGCAGCATTTTCTCCTGGCCCGATTATCCCTGGAACACTGTCCTGTGCCACGGGCTCCTGCCTCTGTTCCTGGGCCTCACCTCTGTGCAAACATAGCAACATTTCATTAACTACACTACCAGGATCAAAAACACTCCACGAAAGATGGCAGAAGAGGATTTATCTCCTATGGAGATGCATTTGTACATAGGGGTGGTTTCAGGGTGACATCTGGTGGCACCCCAGCAGCTGGGCACACCAGTCTCCTGAGGTTTCACCACCCGTTGGGCACACCTTAGATCCCAGCCACCTGCTTGCTGCAGCAGTACCCAGAGCACTCAGCCCATGTCTGTATTCCAGGAAAACATCTGCTACATCCCAGCCTTTGCCAGAGCACAACCAGACACACTCTTCCCCTCAAAAACAATCCTTTCTTGGTAAAGCCTAAAGGAAACTACATGTTAAATACAGCCCTTCACAAAACCCGCTGTGTGATTCCTTCCACATCTAAGTTTAGGAGAGGAATAAGGCAGGAAAAGGAGTTCAGGGATGAAACTAGGCCGACTGGGGCTAGAAAGGATGGAAAATTCAGAAGAACCACCTGTTAAAAGGTGACTGATGCCCTAATGCCAACCCCACCACAGCATCAGGTTTCTATACACAGCAGGCATTCAGGAACCAGAGGCAGATAAGGAATGCCTGTCACACCTTCCATAGGGATCCAGCTTGCTAGCCCCTGGAAAGACAAAATCAATCCACTGGGGTTTTGTTTTCCTTCACACACTGGCTGAAGTAAAATGCTACTGCATGGGTACAGTAATGAGCCTGTGCTGGATGCACAGCATTGTGGGCTAAAGGGAAAACGTGTCATCAGGTGAGATGGATGCTCAGCAAGGACCAGAGCAGCAGTGCCTGACTGGGAAATGTCCACTCCCAAGTCAGATCCAGACAGTGAGTGTGAAACCAGGCCGGATGCTGAGTAACACGGCCGTCATCGCTCACACTTACAGGCAGGACTCTGCTCTGGGCTCCAAGGGGGACTTCTAGTGCCTTTTGACTTCAGAGGCATTTCTAGTTCTGGCAGCTCAAATCCAAGGTTGCTGCCAATAAAAACTTGGCACAGTGCAACAGTTGAAATCCCTGGATTATCTTATGAGGCTGGAATCCCTGCGCCTGCCCCGCTGTTGCACACGGCTGGGAGCAGGACACACAGCACCGGCTGTGGGATCCCCCCAGCAGGGCTGTGGAGAAGGCACCTGGCACATTTCCAGTTACCCCTCTCAGGATGTGGGATGTACGAACATATGGATGGGCAAGGGCTGCTTGGCAGTGCCACACTTTGTTTCTGCAGAGAATCCTGCAGGCAGATAAGGCTCTTCCAGCCCTGTGGGCTTTGGCCTCTGCTCCAGCAGAGAGCTTTGATTCAGCCCAAAAACAAATGGATCTCATTGCCATCACTCAGCACCACACTGAAGTCTGGAAACTTAAAGCACCTTCTTCACCAACGTCCAGTAATGCTGGAGAGTCTGAATGGCTTAAGTGCAGCTCTGTTTCCTGAGGGGAAATCAGAGACATTTGCAGCTCTTGCACATGCAGAAGTTCCCCATTCATGCAGAGCTGCTGCTCCACAGGGACCACAAGAGCTCTTAGTGAATGACTTATTTGCCCCTTGTAACCCTGTGCAGACTGAGAGGCACAGGCTTCTGGGCGTGAGCTGGGACTGCAAGGAAACACCAGAGAGTGCCAGCTGATGGCCAAAGCTAAATGGGGCCTTAGGCATGACACCTCCAGCAGCACTGCACTAATCATCTCAACATCTCAGCAGTGCATCCAGCCAGGCCCTCTGAATAAGGTTAAATGTGATCCTGGCTGGCTGCAGATTTTTATAAACACATTTGCATATCTGGACACACTTAACACAAATCCAACCACTTCTCAGATCACTGGGTTCACTGTTCACATCTTCAGTGCACAACTGGTGCCAGATTCTTCTCCTTTGGTAAGTTTAGTGTTAGAAAGGGAAGCAAAGGAGACTTCCTTACAGATAAAGGCATATGGATAAAAATGGTGCTCTTTAGCACTAACATAAATTCAAATTATCATTTATGAATAGCTAAATGATGGGGGGCATCACAAACATCACCAACTCAAGGGGCTGTTCAGAATACAGAGCAAAGGTTAAGAAGTGCTCTGAAGTAAGGCTGTGCAAGGAGAAGAGAATCTGTTATTTTTCACTGTACATCTGCACATCTCCTGTGGTTCTTGATAGCTTGAGTCATCTTGCAATGCAGTGAGATGCAGCTGGCTTCCTCATTAATAACTTCCCATTGCTAAGGACTGAGACAAGCTCCCCTCCACACCTTTTAACAGCTTACTGCACAGCAGTCACACAAATGAAGTCCTGCCCTCCTACTCCTTCACAAGAAGTGTCCCAAGGACTCGTCTCATAGAGGACACCTGAGAGATGTCAGGAGATGTGCACTGCACAGCCCCTAATTCAAGCAAGGCCAAACTCTTGCTATGCAAAACTGTAGCAGAGCCACTGCAAACACAAAGTTGTATGTAAAAGCTTCAGAAAATGAATGTATCTAATTTGGGGTCTCCAGCTTCAGATGTAAAACTCACCAGCATCCCTGAAGAAAAGAAACCCATGGATATTCCCCATTACCACTGTCCCTGATAAACAGTGGCACATAAAAAAAGCCCAGTTCCAAACAACATCAAGGTTCCTTCACAGGATTTTAGCTGCATTGTCTCTGGAATCTGCTGCTGTAGATTTAAAAAAAGAGATTTGCAAATCTGGGAGAAGAATGAGTTCCCAAATACCACAGGAACAACTGAAGTGTGCCAGCTCTTTACATAAAGCAGGCAAAGGAATAGGACTTCCCCATGTCCGGAGAGGAAAATGCAGAGTTCTCTGGTGCCACTGCATGACTGACTGAAATGGAAGAAGCAAAAATAACAAGAGAAAACGACATTGAAACACACACTGAAGGGACTTCAGGAGCCCCAGTGATAAGCAGGGGAGGACAAGGCTCCCTTGCACCAGAACCAGACAGTTTCTGCTGAGATGTCCTAGCAGCTCCCATGCTCGTGAGCTTATGGGAAGGAGGTGGGCTGAAAAAAATCTGCAACAAAACCATCAATTCAGTTCTTCAATTTCTCTTCTACTTAAAATAACTGGACTTTAAATATATATTTAAAGCCTTGTAAATAACTCTGATTGCATCAAATTTATTCATCCTTCCTCATCTGTCTCATCCTTCCTCATCTGTCTGTGAGCAGAATTAGCTCACCAGTACTCACTATTTACCAACCCTTCAGGCCAGTCTGCTTTTCTCAGCTGCTGTGGCCTTGTTGAAAAGGAAATATTGGTGGTTTTCTTACTGGTTGCTCTGCAATGCTCTCAGTGATGCAGAGACTGATAGAGAACCTCAAGTTGGGTGTAACCCTGCAAAGCCTTTGCCAAAATATTACTGCTAACTTTTCACAGCTCATGTTTTGAAAATTTTTTGGATGCATAAACAATGTTGTCCTTTAATAGACAAGGCTCTAACACAGAAGTGGTTTGTGTTCACCAGCCCAAACGCACAGCAAGGTCATATCACGGTGTTTTTACCACCTGTAGTAGCTTTACCACAGACAAGCAAAGAACCATCAGCCATCACCAAAGAGCCACATCTAATGAAAGCCAGTCACAACCTTGCTAAAAACCCCAACTGCCTTCAAATTGGACACCTCAGCTAATCAAAATCTCTCTTAATCATAGAAAAGTTCTCAGCAGATACTACAAGTAATAGCCAAAGCCAGGTTTTACTCAGAGCTGATGTAACCCAACTGGTCCTGATATAGATCTGAAAATGATAAACAGGACAGAAGGACCCATTGCAGAATGAATTACCACAGCATGTAGAAACACACCTGCAGAGTAGCTAATGGAAACAGGCTGAATTCAGCTGAGAACCAGCTGTTTGGAGAAGTAAAGCTGGTTTTGGGCCGTCAGGTTCAGCAGTGAAGTTCAGCACTGCCAGGTTATCTGGCAAAGCCCTGCTGGTTATCTGAATAGATCACACAGCACTGGTTGTGCGCCCACCTTGGGCTCTAGAAAGGAATTAATAGAAAATAACAATTACCAAATCTCCAGCCTGAAACTGGAATTTAAACCAGTCATGCTAAAATCTGAGACATTTTCATGATTTAGAGCCACGTAAGTAAATGGCCCATTTTCACAAGTTTTTGCAGTATTTTGACAAAGTCCTTTGACCACCTAAAGCTGAGCCGAGAAAAACACGATGGATGTTTGTTCCACCTGCCAAACCCCAAACTCTCTCACTTTTCTGTCATCATTTGTGTCTTTCAACAAACGCTTCTGATACTCAGATACACATCCAGACAATGTCTTCAAATTAGATATTTGGTCTCAAGTACACTGAAATCAAAGTCTGAGCTTTATGTACCTGAGCATCAACTTCTCAGCCACCTCACAATGACAGCAATAACCTTTCCTCTGACCACAGCAAATCCTTTTCCCCCCACTCACTGTAACTCTGAGAACTGCTACAAAGACCTTGATCTTTGTCTACTAACAAACAGCTACTTCTTTCCTTTCAAGTCCTCTACACAGTCTGTCTTTACTGCCAGAATTCGGCCTCGCTAGACTTCCAGATCTGTTTGCTCTTCCTCTCAAATTGGCCTTTTTAATCACTTGGCAGGAGTTTGCTCCTTGAACAGAATCACTTCATTTTATTCTTTAAACTCCTTCTCCAGAGTACTCCTCTGCTGGGGTGTCATTAGAGATAAATACAACAAAGATAGTGATATGTATAACTACAGGGAAGGAGTCCAACACCATTTTCTGTACAAGTTATCTAAAAAATTCGTTTTGGAAGCTATTAAACACCTCCCAGTTTAACACCATGTTGGTAAACAGCACTTTCATAATGATTTCCCTTACGAGAGGGTTGGCTATTGAGCTGTTTTTCCCAGTTTTACAAACCCTGTATCTACAGTCCAGATAAACTCCGTTCCATTACAGACAGTGTGTGTGCATGGATTTCAGGACCTGTTCCACAATGTGCTCCTGAGGGAAGGGCAGGGCGTTCCTCTGGCTCACGATGTTATATAGTATCTTATGAGTGGTGCACTGGTATTTGCACTGATACCACACCAAAACCCGTGCTACAGAAGTATTCTTGAACATGAACAGTGCTACCAAGAAACCAGAGCTGTACCTGGCAGGATGGGCTGGAGGAGGCCTTGCTGCTCCACGGGAGGGGACAGTAACAGAGTAGTGGTGCCAAAGGAAGGACCCACAGGCATCAGAAGTCTTGGACTGCAAGTGGCCCAGTGAGACTTTGCCATCAAATACCAGATGCTGCCACTTGCACTCGCAGGTCTCAAATAGTGGTCACAGAGACAAAAATTCCCTAGGTCAGAGACATCCATAAACGTGAGGGATTCAGCAATACCAAAACCCCAGGAGTCACAGACAGACCTGTGATACATTTAAATCAGAAAGGGCATCAGGACATCCACAAACACCGGGTCATGTTTACTTTACACCATGGATTTATGGATTTAGTTCAAGTGTGAGCTCTCACCAATTCCTGAACTTCCTGAGCATCTCCATAGAGTCAATTTATCAACACACCCACAAGCCCACAGCACACTGGAACAACTTCAAATCAGAAACCAGAATTTAAGTCCATATTTCCTGAAAGTGGACAGGTATCTTTTGTAAATATATTTTGTAAATATAATTGGGATTTCATTCTTTTGTTTTGATTTTTCTTAAGATATCAGAACATGAAGCATGAAAAAGCTCTGCTACTTAGCTAGCAAGCCTGCAGTTACAGGTTTGAGCTTAGTTCTGAAATTCTGGGATGAAATTCTATTTTTTTCAGTATTGTGTCCATCACAAAAGGAATATGTACTTGTAGTGTTTATAAGACAGTTGGCAGAAATGAGGTTATATTAATTACATATATCAAATTACATATATCAAATGAGAGTTCATGTTCTCACATGGAAATGGAAAAAGCTCCCTACAGATACCTGAACAAAGTACTGCATACATGCCATGCATTCTTATTTTTTATTAGTTATTATACAATTTCCCCCTGAATATTGTATCCTGTGTCCCCGTGTTCCAAGTAAGCTGTAGATTCCCACTGAGAGAGACTGACATGAAAAACAACCATTGCTGTTGCCTAAATGGTCACAGGTTAGATAGCCCTCTTCTACTGATAGATGTTCTCAGAAGACTGAGATTTTAGATTATGGTATTTTAAGAAAAAAAAATCAAATATTTTAAGAATTATAATTTCTGTGTCTGTAGCAGCACTGATATGTCAGTTATTCAGTCAATTTTGGACTCCAGTTTTCCATAGACATATTTTGTAAGTAAAGATAATCTTTGTTTGCATTTACCTGTTATGCAGTGGTTGTTTAATTTTAAGCTGTTCTGGTCCTGCATTAAATTCATTTACTTTAATAAGATGAGCAACAGTACTTGTAAATCAGAACATCTGGAAATGCCTGCAATCTGCCAGACAGTCTTGTGCAAGAGTAATTGCTCCAAATAAATGTTATTTGCAATGCTCTTTAATATTATGCCAGATAAAGTGATTATAAAAATGTAAAAAGCCTAAAAGGATGGGAGTAACATCATATCCCTGAAATCATCACCAAGTGTCCGTATTTTCTGAAGTTCACATATGAATCACAAGCAAACTACTGTCCTGGCAGGACCCAAAGGTCCCAGAAGGGGAACATGTATAATGTTCACAGGGGAAAAAAAGGAAAGAGAAAAATTGAGCAAAACCTACAGATTATCAGTTCTATGGACAACTGCATTGTCCAAGGGAGTGTTTGTAGGTTGACTGAGGCAGTTAAGGGTGACACTTACGAACTAAACTGCTTTCATTAACAAATGCAAGGTTGGAATGGACTTCAAAAGAACATCAGCATGATCTTATTTATCATTAGGTCAATACCAATATTTCCTTTCAATAGGACATAAGTTATAAGGAGGAACTAATGGCAAATATCTATACTTTCTCACTCTTCGCTATTTAATGATGTGATTTTGCTAAAACTAGTCAAGCTGCTTTTAAATTTTCTTGTATTAACCTAAAGCAGTGTTTCAGAGAGATCATCTTGGTCATTGAGATATAAGTTTAAGTTTTAGCTTTGGTTTCAAAACTGGGTTAAAAGGCAAACTAGTACTGTGATCAAAATACTCTAAGAGCAACTACAATTGTCTACTTAAACATTGCTTCCGAAACTAAAAACACCCAAAACAACAAACCACTGGTTGGGAAACTCTGTTGAGCAGCAGGAATTAATATTTTTCACAGTTTTATACACAGAAAGCTGCAGATGCTAAACACCTTATATTTTACAACTACTGGAGTGGTTTTTCTGATTCTTATTCTCATCAAAATTTGCTTTAATTTCACAGTTAGCAAGAGAAACCAATAACTGAATGACAGAGCTCACAGAAGTGGAAGGACAAATTTAAGAGGGGTGACTGAGGCATTCTCCCCTCTCACTCCAAGCCACTGAGAAAGCTGAAATTACCCCAGCAGAAGAGAGACTGAAGTAAAATATTGGGGCCATTGCTCTGCAGCACCAGGAAGCTGGGAAATCAGTGTTTTTCCCTCTCCATTAATTATGAAATGGCAAGGTTTTACTGGCTGCCCAAAGAAGACTCCAACAGACAGCTGTGATACACGACTTAGTAAATGGAAATACATCAGATCCGTTTACAGTGAAGTAATGTCTCCAAAATAACTGTCCCTGCTCTACTGTCTTACAGCAAGAGCCCTCCAAAATCACCTCAGGTTCCTGCTACAGCCTCAGCTTCACTGTGCTCTTACAGCAATGCAGACTGAGAGGGCAGCCAGGGAGGGACACAGGGAAGGAACTCCTGCCACCGAGATCCTTCTCCCACCTTGTTCAAAAATGCATCCAACTCTCTCTTAAAACTCATTTGGTCAGCAGGCTGTTCCCATGCCTCAAGCGACATAATGCTTAAGAACCTTCTTCTAATTTCCTGCAATCTTTCTTACAAAGTGCTTAAAATGGTTGGACTTTGGCTGCTGTTGCTAAAGGTTTTATTAAACTAAAGGTTCAAATAATTCTCTTCCTCTCGGTCCCCCAGACCGTTATTGCCTGGAGGTATTTACACACAGAAATCAAAGCCCTTCTTTGCTAGAATTAACAAACTAAACTCCTCTGTGCTTTCCTCTTGCACCTTTCCATTACTTTATTTATTATTGCAGCCTCTTCTCATTTGTCTTACTTTCAGTACCTTGTGCTCAAGCAGCCAAAGCTGCTCACAGTATCCCCTATCAGTCTAAAAATACTAACCAAGCCCCATGGTCTGCTTTCACTGAATCCAGGCCCCTGAATTTCTGATCCGTGCTGGTCTAAATGTCACCAGGAGAGTTTCAACAGCGTGTGACAATAACGGGGCAGTTTGATCTGGCCACGGTGAAGTTCACTGAGTAACCCGAGCCCTCGGGAGCAGGGCACCAGGGCGTTGCCATGAGGTAAGGCAGAGTCATCAGCCCCAGCCGGAGCCCTGGAACAGAACGTTATGGATATAACATCACCCCGACAGTGGTGCCAAACTTCTGCAATCCTTGCAAATTCCACAGCCATCTCCCCCACCCCCCAGGATTCCCAAAGACAAAAACACTTAAGCCTATCTGCTGGCAGGGAGGGCCGTTCCCGGCCCCTCCATGAGTGAGCATTCCAGGCAGTGCCTGCTGCCCACGGCCCGGTAGCTGCTCACTGACGCCAAATCCTCCTCCTGCTCTCACGTCCTGTGTCTGCAGCCCAGCCCATTCCCACCAACGCCCCGCTGGCCAAACAAACCAGCACATCATCTCACCAACACCGAGGGACTCACTGAGCGCCCCGAGCCTCTCAGTCTCTGCTTACGCCTTCCAGCATCTCCTTGACCTTCACTGCCCAGGTGCAACTTGCCTCTTCCTAATTCTCATTAACGCCATATTCAAAATTCACCTGAACCGGCCCCATTTCTCACTGGATCTAGTAACGCAGCTGGTTAAAACACAAGGCCACCCCCAGCACGGTGCTCTCTTTAGTCACCTGTATTTCAGTACCGTTGAGGTGAAAGAAAAGGGCTCGTCCCGTAAGGACACCAGCTACAAACCAGGATAGTCCCATAACAGTGCCAGTCTGCCCTTCATGTTTTCCACATCAGGAATACTGCAAAGAAACACCACAACCATCCCAGCAAAGCCTCAAGACAATATTCAGGATTTGTACATATTCTGAAACCACTGTGAAACTCCTGGGAATTTCAAAGCATCCTAAGCTTTAAAATTTGTTATACACAGATGGAAAAAAAATGCTTGGCTATTTTGTGGCTTTTCACTTAGAGGTAACAGGCTGGGATACATTCCAATAACATCTATTATTTTATGTATACATTTTACTGACGTAAATAACTAATTTAGGACATTTTCCTAGTTAAATTATCCTTTCTTAGAACCATGTAAGTAACTACTTGTTGCAAGGTCCTAAAGGAAATTTTTATCATCACATTTATAAAGTACTGCAAATAAATGAGTTTTTCTGTTTGGTCTTCACTCTGGCCAAAATAGGCACAACTAATATTCGAGCTTCATCAGAGCTTCAGACAAGCGTGGAAAAATATCCTATATTATCTCTGTTCTATTTCAGAAATAAGCCCTTTAACCTAGCCTATGCTCACAGCTCTAGTATTAGTTATAAAAATCACTGTAATGCATTAAAAGTAAGCATCAAATGGATTTGGAATTTAAATATTTATGTCTGATATCTGAAACACTTTGTTTATAAAACTAATTTTACTCAAGCCAAAGTCACAAATTTGTCTTTTTCTAGGCTTAATGGAGCTAAAAAATATTCATAGGAGCAGATGAGAGTATGTAGCACATTAACCCAACTAAAAAGGTCAAACCTGCGCAAAACACAAGAAGCACCTTATCTCTATTTATAATTTAGATCTTTCTAGTTTAAACTCATCTCATTTCACACGAGGACAGGTTTATTAAGATACAGTGTCTTCACAGGAACTCTTAATCTGCAAATTAAAGTTGCATCTTTTTGGGCATTCTGAAATTAATTTCCTAGAATTTGACTGACAGCCTGCAGTCCCACTGCTTTAGTTTCCCCATCCTTATACTTTTACCAGCAATTTTTCTTCTAGTAGATGCCAACTTTATGGATTCTAAGGATCATTCTGAAAATGTGGCGTTCATACCACAGTTACATCAAATTACTTTAATCTAGAAGTTAAGCTAAACACTTAGAAAGACTTGCTGTTCTCCTGAACACACTGGTGAGTTTGGAGCATATCCGTAGTTGAAATATATGCTATAGTCTTAGATACTCTTGAAGAATTAAGGAAAAAAAGATTAGTTAAAACATCAAGAGATGTGAATTTCCACTGAGCTTGGCATGAAAGGCTGAGCAAGACCCTTTTCCAGCTCCTTTTCCTTTCAGTGTATTCAGGACAACCAAGAACCCATGATCAGGTACCAGGAGAGGACTATTGGGGGATGTTTCTTTGGGCTGTTCTTCCTCACATGGCCCCAACATTCATCTGAGAGTTCATTTTCACTGCTATTTCACATCACTGTGTAGTCACTAAGCTCCTGTGGGATTGGCTTTGGCATGCTGTTACACTGAGGTTTCCCATAAATTGTGTCTGTCCATCCTGCTCATTTCTCACATCCTGCATTTAACAGCAGCAAGAATTGGGCTGAATCATTTACTGAAGCATAGGCAGAGCAGGGGCTCTAATGTTCATTGTCAGTATTTTGCCACATGCACCTCCACTCCATGCTCAAGATTTTCAGTCCTCAGCAGAAAAGGAGGCAATTATCAATGTCATTTTGTTACTGACAGGATTTCTGGAAGGCCATGCTTTTAAACTGCAGTTACTGTGTATTATTATAGTTACGCAAATTCTTTTCTTTCCAGTCTGATTGAGCCTTTATGACATTTTTTTCTCAGGCACAGCACCCACAAACACAGCATAAATTATGTTTTGTTGTAAAAATATGCTTATGTCAACCCGTATTCTTTACCAGCATCCCTAGGATTTCCTCTTATTTTCTGAAAATGAACTTTGAGCAAAGGATGTTGCCAATTCCCTGAGCTCAATCTTTCAGGAATAGAATTGTCTTAAGGGTGGTGCATTATTTATCATTTTCATCTTCAAACCAACTGCTTTGGTCACAAAAACATATGACTCATTCTGAAGTGAATAAAAGAAGGCTGCCTGTAAGAAGTCCCATCCTCCAGATCCATCTCTAATGAGGTACTGAAATAAGATTGTTAGGCGTGGAGGGAAAGGGACTTTTTCTTGTGTGGTCTGAAAAGCACCTTTGTTTTCCTTTGGAAGAAGAGAAGCTTGTAAGGATGACCTGCTACTTCCCCTAAATGCCTTCTACTGGCACGTCCCTTACAAATGCACCTCCCTCCTCACGTCAGAATCTAACACCCAAACCCTGTTCTAATCTTTCAGGATAAGAAAAAAAAAGAACAAAAATCTCCGAGATTCCTTCCGTCTGTGCTAGAAAGGAAATCACAGTCCAGCCAAGGGAAATAGTCTTTTTTCAAACTGGGCTTTTATTGCAGGCAGGTATTATCTATAAACCTGTCAGCCCAGCAGAGAGTGATGCAAACTGCTTGATTCTCTACTGGAGAGATTTTCTTTTCCTTGCAGTCCTCATTACAGGTCAGAGACCCTCAAAAAGCTGAGTTAAAGAGCCATCACCACAGAGAACACTGTGACAAAAACAGAGCAGACCATGTTTGGTGACACCGACTCATTCTCAGGCGTCAGTTACAGAAAATACAGGAAACTGTTGTCAGACTTTGGTGTTCCTTTTCCCCTGACAGTGATGCCAACCAAGGTGCAAAAGCCTGTCAGATGCACCTGCACTCCCATGCTGTGCCTTGGGGAAGAGAAAGGTGTCTTTTCCTGTTGCTGACTGGCGATCAAATGTGTCCCAGAGCACAGCAGCTGATAGTGCACATTCTTCTCCTAGACAGGCGTCATGTCCATATATTCTATAAGGAAGTGAGTGAGCTGGGATGGAGAGATGCTTCTGTTTTCTCTTTCTGGGAACATTACAAGGATTTGCTCCCTGGCTCTTATTAAGGCTACAGCTTGTGATGGGTTTAGTCCAAGCCCTAGTAGGATAAGTAATACCAATAACAGCAATCAATAAAATGGGTTTCTGAACAGGCCACTGAAGTTTCCTAAGTGTTAAATTAGAATATAACATACCCATCTATGCAGTAAAAAATGTCATGACATATTTAAATATCACATATTTACAGCCAAAGTCTGACATCAGTACAAATTATAGCTCTGAAAAGTACACCAGAGAACCAGTCCTGGGACTTCAGACTCTAAATGAGAAGGCAATCCCCATTTAAAACTGAGACACATCAACGGCCAAAAACCTATACCATAGAGGGCTCCAAATTTCATAATCCTTATTTGTAGCCTCTAAACCTGACCTTAAGTACCAGGTTAGATTTCTCCTAACTCTAATCCTATCCCTGCAATCCCCAGGTAATGTATATATTGCTGTGCTGAATTGTTAAATCCAATCTTCCTTACAGGCAGAGATTAGTCCCTCTATAGAAGTAAAATACATGGCTGTGGGTCATGTCTGCTGACATTTTTTGGGCTGTACAAGACTAAATATTGACTCCAGCCCACATCCTTAGGCTAACCTCAGTAACAGGGCCAATCCCTACAGTAACATGCAAAACAACTGAAACACACAAATATCTGAACATTTAGACTGAAACTGATATATATAAATTGAACTTTAATGAAATACACTGAAATGCTATTACTAAGCATATACTGAATGTCAGCCATAAATCTTAATATTGTGAAGACCCCAAACTGAGTTTTACTG
Source organism: Daphoenositta chrysoptera (assembly GCA_013397915.1). NCBI lineage: Eukaryota > Metazoa > Chordata > Aves > Passeriformes > Daphoenositta > Daphoenositta chrysoptera. Next base: position 288,556 of record VZRO01002371.1, read on the forward strand.
TGGAGATCAATTCCTATGGTAATGCAAAAGGTAAGACCTTTGTCAGTCCTCAGCCCTCCTTTTAACCTCTTAGTGCCAGAGCTCCAACACCAGAAACCCTGACTGTGAGCCCAAATAAATGCTTAGTAATATCAGTATATTGATCAATCCCTACAGTAAATGAGAGCAGAAGAGCCATGCCAGGCACCTCCCTAAAACTGAACACCACAAAGTTGAATCGCTGATTTATAATCTAACTTAAATTCAAACCATAAAATTAATTTGAAGTCTAGAAGGGGGATGAATCATTTAAACAGAAAAGCTGCCAGCCCTCTTTTAGCTCCTTGGGCTTGTAAAATCCACAGAGGCTCATCTTTCCAAAGCTTGACCTTGACCCCAGCCTCCAGCAGTCAGCCCTCAGGAAGGACATGGGGTCTAGTTCAGATCCCCAGCCCTAACAGCTGTGAGTGCTGGCAGTCCATGCTGTGAAGGAGAACTGTTCAGGAGAGGTGAGGAGCTTCCTGCCAAAAGGGAGCTCCTGCCACCCATGCTGGTGCCCATGAGAAACAGGTAATTACATGGACTTTCAGTTTTAGATTTCTAAAACCTAATACTCAGTTCTAACCCCAGACTTAATTATAGGTAAACAGAAGCCAATGCCTAGAAAGTTCCTTATATATCAGAAAGATATTTGGATAACAACTACAGCTTGGTTTTTTTTTTTTAAATTTTATTTTCCCTCATCAGATCAGGTCAAGAATATTGACCTTGTTGCAGATCATTCCTGCTTCAGATCAGCAGATCAGCACAACCTCTGATATAACATAGTCTTGCTGATTAATTTACATACTTGCCATCGTTTCATTTGTAGACAGAAAATTCCTGTTATATTTGAAGTACAAACTCAGAGCTGCTGAGCCTCAGTGCCCTGCTTGGAGGTGCTGCAGTCATGCTGTGCTTGTGCAACTCTTGCAGGAGGTCTGAGAAGAAAACTGATTTTTTAGAGGCAGAGTTCATGTTGAAAGCATTTAAAAAAGAATACAGCAATTTCAAAGGTCATTGAAACTGAAGGGGAAATGAACATTTTCTCATGTTTTAAATACCTTTACCTCTGCCAAAGAAAAGGGGATTTATCATGCTGAGACAATCCACTCTGCCAAACACCCAGGCAACCCTTGTTCACTGTTGGTGTTTTTTAAACAACAGAATCTGAACAGACAGAAGAACTGAACATTTCAGAGGAATAATTCCGATTCTTGTAAAACAATGTTTACAGTGAGAAAGAAAGGAGGTTCCACAGGCCTCTGGCAGCCTTAACTAAAGCTTTCTCCTCTACCATTAATAGACAGTATTCAATACTGTCTGGAGAGTTTTTTGTACAGGAGCTTGTTATTTGACCTTTGAAACCTTCCTGTTGAATGTGCATCAGAAGTTACTATTCAGTTCTCACTCTGAAGCCAAGCAACAGCAGAAAGGTTCCGAAAAAGAAAAAAAACCTCTTCTCAGAGCAGTATACATTAAAATCTACTCATCACTCTTCTGTACAATTATGCTGATCCAGGAAGATGTCCCCCCTTGTATATACACATTCAAACAGATCATTTTTGCTTGAGTACATAAGAAGTGAAAGCTTTGAAAATGTGTTAAAAGAATTATTTATAGTAGCCTGAGTGTGATGTCTAAGAAAGATGATTCTTCATGTTACAAGAAAATTACTTCATACCAGGTCTGAAAAACCCCGTCTGACACCTTTTCACTGCTCTTTGCCAAACTGAGGGTGTTATTTGTCAGCCATATGAAAAGCGTTTCTGGGAGCCTCTATTAACTGTCCTAAAGGGGTAATGACATAACTAAACTGAAAGAATTGTCTGCATCTTTCATTCCCAAGATCCCCAGGAGCCAGTGCTAATTCAGCTCCTACTGTTGAACTGAGAATTCTGGTTTAACTGATAAACGTAATTTCTTACATTACAGACAGACATATATAACTTCTTGCTCTCCTACATTTACCTTTCTCATATTAATTTTCTTCTTTCTTCTTATCCTGGGCCATTCTTCACATCAATCAAATGTTGCTTGACTTTTTTTCTTCCTATAGTTAAATCTCTTTTTTTCTTGGAGCTGATTCAGTAGAATTAGTCCATACACTATATGAATAAAAAAGAACAAACAATATTAAATATATTTCATTTTGTGAGACATTTTAAATGAAACAGTACTCACTTTTATCAGCTGTCTGTATACAAAGCTGTAACCATTTCACCAGACCCAGGTTCAGAGAAGAATAATTCCTGTAGGGAGAAAGAAAGAGAAGTTGAATATTTCTTATTTAATGAGGTCCTGTTCTGCCAGACATTCCCCAAAAGATTTTTCCCAGTAATTTTCTGCCACTAAAAGGCTGCTCTGTTGTGTGAATCAGAGCACAGATTCCACATAAAATGAGATTCCAGTCTAGCTCAAATAAATCCATGCTCTAGCTTTGGGATAAAAACCTTTAAAATTATTTTAGAGAAACTTGTGAGGACCCACTGAGAAATATTATGACAGCTATAAAGTGATGTTCTTATGGCCAAGGCTCCAGAGAAGTCCAGTTACATGCACAGATGTAACCAGCCAGCAAATCTGCTTCTCCTCCTCCTGCTCTTCAAGATGGTCAGTAATGTCAGCAGCTATACTGAGTTTAAAGGCTCTTCTGGAATAAAAAGGTTTCTGCTACTGTTATTAGTAGTACTCTAAAAGTAACAAAAACCTGCAGATTCTATCCCTCTTCCACCTATCATTATGGGCTCGGCTGAGATCTCTGTGAGGACAAATACAATTTCTAAGTCATATTTTCCTCTCTATTTCTTACTTTTAAAAAATTTTCTCACCTTTTTCAGAACTGGAAATACAATAAATCTATATTTACATCAGCTGAATGACGTATGTGAGCATTTTGAGCTTTGTTACAGCAGAATTCATTGCAGTACTATTGCTACTTGTAAACCACAGAAAAGCAAGGGTGTTAATATTCCTCTGTCTTAAAAGCCAGAGGTGCTCATTCAAATGAACCTTTTTTTTTCTTTTTTTTTTTTTCTTCACAGTCAGTACCTATATGCCGGTGAAAGGTAGTTGTGCAGGAAGAAAGTGACAGACTGTAGAAGGCAAGACAAGGAAACACTTTTGGTCAATTTTCAGTTGTCCCAGAACTGTAATCCCAGGCCCTTCCCACATGAAGGCTTCTACCTCCTCTACACCATTCTCCTTCCTTGCCCCCCCAAGACCACAACCCTGAAAGTCTGTCAGTCCTTCCTGCAAGACCAAAAGTTTTCTGTGATTCTTCATAATTTTTCTTAGTAACTCTAGTGAGACATCCAGCACTCTCATTTAACTTGCAATTACATTCCTTCTGTGATTCCTTTTATGTTAAAAGTGAAATAAGAGTTCACTGATCAGTGAATATTTAACAGGCCAACACTACTCCAAATAACTTTTCCCTTTCCTCTTGCTCAGCTCAGCTCCTCTGTATCACTTCTGCTGGGATCCCCCAGCAGCTCTTCCTGAGTCCTCACAGGGACTCAGAACACCCAAGGCAACTTAGTGTTCATCCGAAAATCACTGGATATTTTGAGGATCCTGATGGGTTTACAAAGGGGATCAATGATGGGACTGAGAAAGCAGTAAGGCTTCTGTCAGACCAGGCCCAGATCAACCCAACAACTGTTGTCTGGAATTTCACTGACTTATATTTTCCATGTGATCCCAGTGGATATGATCACATCCCCAAACCACTATCATAAATGTGACTGACTGATGAGCTTGTGGAAAAGCCAAGGCCTGAAAAGGCACTGCTGGGTCACGGGCATCAGCATAAGGAATCTGTTCATCCAGAAATAAAAAAATAACAACAATAGTGCTGTAACTGGGACCATCTCAGTACATAGGCAAAGAAGGGTTTGTAAGGAAAGGCTTTTTTTTTTTTTTACCTCTTTTTTAAAAAAAATGCAGTCTACTAGTGAAGCTGGAAGTACAGATAAGATTTTGGATACACATGCCAAGGTTTGATGACGGGTTTATGTTGCCTGAAAGCCTTGCCAAATTAAATGACTGCCCAGTTGTTATCTAAGTGAAGCAATGAAAATCAGATAAAAAATAAGGTTCTCTCTTTTTGATTGGAGTGACTAAGCACAATATTAGGTCCCATGTGCTGCTTTAAGACAAATTAAAATGCTGATGAAGCCATGTATCCTTATTTACTCATCAGGAATGTAATGAGTCTTGTTTCCCTAAAGGCAGCTGAAATCAAAAGAAGGAAATAGAACATTTTGTACTTTCCCTATGTTATATCTGTGTTTGGGATGGAGCTCTCCCTCCCCTTCCCATGCAGCTGCCCTCTCCTCTCCGGGCCCTTCTCCCTGGCAGTCCAAGCCCCGCACAGCAGCAGGAGCACACTCTGCCCAGTACATGTGCCCCAAGTGCTTTTCTTGCCACCTCTCAGAATCCACAACAATAATTTAAAGCAGGATTTCAAAATCCATGCCTAAAAGCAAAGAGAAGACCAGCAAAAGCTAGTCAGGATCAACCCCCACCTGAGTGTTGTCTGACCACCCATCTCATTGCCAAAGTGATGCTACAACTTAAAGGTGAATAAGTGCTCTTTACAGCCTATTGATACACTTACGAAATACTTTTCACTCAAACTTTGCAACCCCACGTGACCTAAGAACCCAAAAATTTAATTCAGAAGAGAAATGAAACAATGCAATCCTACCAAAAGGAACATCCATAATGCAATGTAGCAGCCAGTCATGACTACCCATATTTCAAGTATGTATGTACCTAATTGTCCTTGTGTGACTCAGTTGAGCCATGGCATGTTAACAGAAAAATTATAATAATTTTGATCTTCTGTTTCTTTTTACTGAGTCATATATATATATATATATACATACACATACATATGTATATTCACCTCAGGTAGCCAGCCAGTATTAACTGGGACTCACAGCTGCACCAGCTGTGAATTGATGGAAAAGAAAACAAATCTCCTCCATATCACAGATCTCAAAGTAAGGATACACTCAATAATTTAGTCTTAAATGTTTTGGTTGATCAAAGTATAAATTAATTCAGATATAAGGACGTCAGTTCTTTTCTAGGAAACCTCTCATCATGTTGATCCTATTTGGCTACTCTAATAAGTACTTCTTCCCCTGGCTTTAAATAATCATAGGCAGGCACCATTCTACCCAAGTCAGGGTTACTGTATCAAGCTTATAGTCCACTAAAGACAGCCCTGAAACTCTTATTATAAGACATGTAATATACATTTCCTTCTGTGTATGACCTTGAATAAACTTCATAACAACTCCCTTTTCCACAAAGCAGAGTAATAATTACTCCATTTAATTGGAGTAAATAGTTATTCCATCTGCACACAATGCAGAAAGACTGAATGAAAATCTCTCTATTGTGATAATACAGAAATTAGAAGTTCTAGTATAAAAATACTAAAGCTGTACAGTCAATGAACCAAGTGAGGGAAACATTCAAACCCATGTTTAAACCCACTCCTGTTCTGCATTATTTTCCTTAAGAGACTCATTCTCATTTGAAGTCCTTTCCTCAACTGGGATCAATGTGTACTATACCATTTTTATTATTTTGGGTTAACAGAACTACTTTGGGACTCAAGTAATATCATAAAAGAGAAATAATTAAGTTCCCTGGCCTTTGGGATAATTTCTGAATAAAAAATCCCTCCCAAACCCCAAGAGTCAGGACTACTAAAAGTTTCGATTAAAACCTCCTTTAGGTCTGAGAGTTACAAATGACCATTTCCAGTATCCTGAATCTGGAACCAATGAACACAAAGACCATTAAAACAATTAAGGGCTCTTTCATTCATTTTCAATGTCTTACATATCATATGTTCAATAACTTTGAGATTTGACTCAATTCTTTGATTTCTAGCCAATGCCTTGGCAGCATTTCCATTCAGTTCAGGGAAAAGTACAAAATATTCAGTGCAAGTGGTGAATTACTTATGTCTGTATGAATTAGCTCTCACAACTTTTTGGAGAAGATACACCATCAGTAGCAGATAAAACTGCATAATTTCAGGCTACTGTCACCTAAGCTCCATTTGACAGGAAAGAAAATACACTCAGCATTTGCCTGTGATGATTTTTTATTGCTCTGCAATACTCTCTAATGCCTTCCAGCTGCATTGAGTACAATTTGTTCATTTTTCTCAGTAATCAAAATGTGTTTTGACTAGTAAGTCCCTATTTAGTTTTTCTGTAAACGTTTTTCTTAATGGGAGTATTTTCCAGATGTTGTGTTAGTCTAGTCATCCGGGCCCCCTTCCAAGCCCTGTGGAAAGTTTGCTGTCATGAGCTGTCATTGGTGGTGTGTTTAACAAGCTGTCTAATTACCTGACCCCAGCACAGTTTCAAAGCAATATATAAGGATTCTGGAACAGCCCTGGGAGCAGGCTCACTCTCTGCTAGGTAAGTGCTACACCTGTCTCTACCCAGAGCTCTTCTTCAAAAGGAAAATGAAGAACATGGACAGAAAATCCAAAGTTTCCCTTTTGAAAGAAGATAAAGAAGATACTTTTAGCCTACGTTTCCATTTGACATATTTTAATGCTAGGTTATGGCTTATAAAATTATGTTGCCCAATAACTGATGTTCTGTCAGTATTTGGTTTTATTATAGATTTTTTAATTTATTTTTTATTGTAACTTTAAACATTGTTGTGCTGAAGTGTGCCCATGTTAGAAGACGACTGTGACTGTAGTTTTCATGTAATATAATTCTGCCAAAAATTATTTATATTACTTGTTAATAAGGAATTTCTATAGTCTTACTACAAAATTTAACAGCTAATTGACTAATAATCAAGAGGGAATTTATGGAGTAATTCTAAATTAGCAATTTATCGTTGAACAGTTTTATTATTTATTTTGTTTTTATCAAACCAGTCTTACATATAAAGATATGCACTGCATTTTAAAAATTATGAATTAATTGAATTGCAGATAGTGATGTGAGATTATTTCCTTTTAGGAATGATGTCGTACCTGAAAGTTATGATCATATGGAACATACTTTGCTTATCCCTGGTGGTCCTTTCACTGTCCTTGATTCCAGAAGTGTCTTCTCAAGGTACTGTAACACAAAGCTGAAGGGAGGGCATCTAGGAGTGTGTGTCTGACACACATTAGGAATGTTTCAAATGCTTCTTCCTAAAATTACTAAGTTCTAGAACTTTATTCAGACATGAAATATGATTCAGTCTTATCATCACTGAATATTTTCATAAATAAATTTGGGTGTAGCATGGTCCTCTTTTTTTGAGGAATAACATAAAAATATAAATGCAATGCAAAATGTGTATGAACCTACTACTTTTTCTGTAGACATAGTCTACAGAGCCTCTTGCCCTCATACTGACATATTTAGCCCTAGTGATTTGCAGTTTGATTTAGGAAGAATCTAACACGACAATACCCACAAAGGCTGGTTAGAAATATTTCAGTAAGCTCAGGGAAAGGAATGTCTCTACCTTGCTAAGTGCTTTGCCATTAAATGCACCCTTATTACACCACTGAGGCAAATTTGGGGATTTGTCTAATGATACAGATTTGTATTCACTCTCCAAGCTCTATAATTGATTCCTAACTAAAGTAGCACTGTTATGGTGAAGCAGAACATGCCACCTGGCAAATCTTGTGCTATTGCAGTTCTCTGGTAGCTCCCAAATTTTCAAGGGGAAAACACTGGGTATTACTTGCTGGTAGAAAATGATTGATTACTGCTTGGTAGCAGAAGGCACAATGTCATGTATCTGAGCAGCTCCTCAGGGCACACCCCATGCCAGATGTGAGCTTACACTGACCCCTTGATAACTGATGCCTTCCCACCAGTTTCAGTAAAAATCATATCTTTTACCAACAGCAACCAGGATATTTCAGGCATTTCCCTTACAAGTAATTCTGTAACTTACAAGTCATAAAACTTAAAATAAACAAATGAATGAAGAGGTATAACTATTGGACTATCAACTATATTAACGTTATAACTATTGGACTTATTTTCTTTCCATAAAGGAAGAAGGGTTCAATATATTGGGCATATATCCATAAAGGAAGATGTCCATCTTGTCTTTTCAACTGCTGTATTAACAGCCCAGTAACTCAAGTCCATTAATGTCTCCAGTTATCCCTTAGTTCCACTTTTCTATTTGTAGCAAGTGGTAACAAGCATTACAAGTAGTTGCTGAAAATCACAGTATATGTAATAGATGTAATATTTATTATCCCGTGGTCTCCCTTCAGACACACACACGTGGAGTGTGTGCTGTTAGAAATTGTCTTTGGTGTTGTGTTGTGTTACATGTTATTTCCTTGTTGTTCCTCAGTGTTTCAGCTGATTATGTGTTTGAGCTTGCTGATTGTTCAGCTTCTTTGTTTGTATTTAGGGATGCTTCACTTGTGGTCCTGCATGTTTCATTTCCAGAAGAAGCTGTTAGCTGGTTGTGTTAGCAGAGATTTCACAGAGGAAGGGGAGGGTTGCAGGGTGAATATCTGATCTGGCAGCAGAAGGTAGCAAGGCACTGCTGAAGTGGAATGCTCACAGGTTAAAGCAAGACACCTTCTGATGTCTTGCTTTACCACCTGTTATCTGCACCATTTCTTATTATCCAGCATTTCCCAGCAGTCTGGCAGTAAAGCCAACGTGGGATGAGTTTTCTGTTAGTCTGCTAGTAAGTAATCTTATAATTAACAAACTGTATTTTATAGGAGTTGCAGGGCTAGATCCCAACTGTTCTTAACCTTAGAGCTGATACCAAATTCTTCCCTGACATCAGGGAAAAAAAATATAGTGTAGGAAGTAGGTAGATTTTGAAGCTTCCAATAAAAATGGCTTCAGGGAGCTGCATTTATTGTAACAGTGTTCTCCAGTTTGCAAGCTAACCTGATAAGATAGGTTATTAGAACAGCATTACCAACAGTAAAAATCAGACACCTAAGGGATCTGTCAGGTATGGGTGTGCAGAAGCACACCTATAACCATACACAGGGTGAATCAAATTGGAGAATACGTCAGCAAAGCTGATGTGCTGCCCAAGGGGCTAGTTTGCATGCCTGTGGTCATACTACAGAACCAGTCCTCAAGGATTCCTTAGTTTTCAGGAGAAATGGGGTAAGTTAGCTCAGTGGAAGACACCCCTAACCTGAACATGTGCTGCTGCTGGTCCTCAGGCTGGCTCAGAGCAAACCTCTGCTCCCCACACCTTCAGGAGGGGTCACACCAGGCCCTCAGCTTCTGCAGTACTGAGTGAAGAAACCACATTCTGTAGGAAAATAAAAGAGAAGCTTTACTCCTTTTCCATTCAGCATTTCCTTAAGGACCATTGTGGTTCGGCAACGCTTACACCAGTGTTGTGTGATTTTAGATGTATCGAGCTGTACAGGGAGATGTGGGGCAGGGTATTCTAGAGAGCATGACTGCCAGTGTGATTTTAACTGTCACCACTACATGGAGTGCTGCCCTGACTTCAGGAAAGTCTGCACAGTGGGTAAGTTCCCAAACACAGCCAGTTCCTCTCCTCAAAATTCCCCTCCCAGCTCCCTACCACACCAGTGTCTCCTTTCTGAATGCTTAAATGTCTGTTGATTTGCTGTGTCCTTGTTTCATCTCATACGTGTATTATTGTCCCTCTCAGAAACTCAGGATAACCTCTTGCAATCCAAAGAAAGTTGTGTATCCACAGGCTATTGCCAGGCAAAGAATTTTGCTTTTTTACAAAAGCTGAACTAGGCAAGATGGGCAGAAACAGTTTACTGTTTGTTTTCTACTCCTTAGTGCATTTGTACTGTATGTGTCTGTCTCTTGTACAAAGAAAAAAAGTGGCAAAAGCCAATTCAGAGTTTTGCAGAAAGAAATTCTGACATATTCCAAGTCAAATTAAGAAGTGTGGATGCTGTGGGGTCTAATCCAAAGCCAGGGTGGCCTTCCATGGACAGAAATTGACTCTGAATCAGAACCACGTCCAGAGTCTGCTGGAAAAGATGGTTGGATGAGTATTACTTTATGCTCTATTTATAGGCAAAACTGTAGAATGTAAATAAACACAGGTTTTTCAAAGTGATTTATTGAGCATTATAAACATTTTCTTAGGAATCACCTATGTCAGAAATGTCAGTGATTTGGATAACTGCAGTTTGTTACACTACACTGTGGTTCCAGTAGGATTACAGGGGTAACAAATACTTCTCAGATCCCGCAACACCACTGAGTGTTGTTCAAAATGCAGACTTAGCACTCCCTAAAATTCCAGTTCTGCTGTCCTGACACACACTGGGCACATTTTGCCCTTCAGTCTTCCCCATCCTCATTTTGCTTTGTTGGGGGGACATCAGCATTTCTCACAGCTGAAGGTGCAGACTGAGGCATTTTAATTATGTAGGCTATTTTTTCATTGTGGGTCAGATTCTAAAGGTATTCTGGCATCTACAGTTTAAGGCTGGAGGAAGTCTTCCCTGTTCTACTCTAAATCAGTGAGTCCAGGCAAGCACAGTAGGTGCCATCCTGAAAAGATGCAGTCTGGCTAAGGATTGTTGTCCAGTTAGTGTGGGATCAATGCTGACTAAATGACAGAAGTACCAGACATTATTTATGAATAAAAATTTCCCTAAGATAATAAAAATAATTCTCACCTGTGCATGTGGGATGGATCCACTGGCATCAACAGACTGATTCCATAACTACACTAATCCAAAGATGTTCAGAATCTGCCTATACAGTAATCCTAATTTTACTAGATAGTGATTTTACTGTAAAACATTATTTGATGCCTTTGTGTGCCACAGAGACAACGACTTCAATAGAAACTTATGTAGAGGAAGTGCTTTTTCTGAAGTCTGTAACAGCTGTGCACACTCTTTCTAACACAATGTGATCATTATTTGATATGAAATAGCAGTTTGGTCAGTGAAGTTTTCAGAAGTTAACTAAAAATGAAATATTAAAATCACGTGGTTATTAATCATGTTAAAACATGGTAGATACTCCTTTAGTACTAATAATTTAAGAACTGTATTAAACAGTTCCACACTGATCTCTTGGGGTAACTTGGTTAACTCATTCACACAATTAAGTTGCAGTGTTTGCCTGGACACAGCAGGTACACTTGGTTGTGACCCAGTTAGGCCAATTATTTTTCAGAAATGCTTTGGTAGACACATCATTCTTGTTGCAAAGCAATGCCCTGGTTAACACCTTCCGGCAAACCCAGCCCACAATTTAAATATCACTCTTGAGATCACTGTGCTGTGGTTGGGGAAGTGGAAGCCTCCTACGGTGGGACCTGGCTACAGTGAATGCAGAGGTCACATTAAATTGCACTGTCAATCCAATGGTCTCGATGCACTGCCATGGCACAGTGCCCTTCTGGAGGCACTGCCTGATCCGAGCCCCACAATTACAGACAAATCCTGGATCGGACCAGGATGAGTGCCTGATTTCACGGAGCTGCTCTTGGCGCCATCTCGAGCAAACAACTTCACTGTAGAGAGGTCCCAGCGTTTCCCTTGAGCTGGCCCCAAGCCTGACGGTGCTGCTCTGCCTCCCGCAGCCTCCTCCTGCGAGGGACGCTGCTTCGAATCCTTCGAGAGGGGAAGGGAGTGCGACTGCGATGCCGACTGCGAGCGCTACGGCAAATGCTGCCCAGACTACGCCAAGCACTGTAAAGAGGGTAAGACACTTCTCCATCACTGTTTTTCAAAGATGTATTTAAACTGAGGTGCTTTTTTGCTTTAAACAAAACTGTGTGGGCTTCGGTAAAAACTGGACAAAAGAAAACAGAACAAAGATAACCAAATTTCACAAACAAATTGGCCGATTTCTCAAGCATGAACACTTTATGGACACATACAGGTAGATATCCTGGAAGCCATCACAAAGACGTGAATTCTGAGGGTAAAGTTACATTTTGCATTAGGCTCTTTTGGCACTAGCCATGCTCTAATTAATTATCAGAGCCATTACTCAGAATACCACCTATAAGGACAAGTTCTGCACATCAGTTATAGAATTCAATGAGAGAAGCTGGGGAATCAGAACAATTTTGTTTGGAAAAGACCTTTCGAGATCATTGTACCCAACCATTCCCCCAGCACTGCCAAGGCCACCACTAAAACCTGTCCCCAAGTGCCACATTTACACAGCTTTTAAATCCCTCCAGGGATGGGGACTCCACCACTGCCTTCGGCAGCTTGGTAATCTAAACCTCCCCTAGTGCTCCTCTCCTCCGGTCCGTTCCCTGGGAGCAGAGCCCGCCCCCCCCGGCTGCCCCCTCCTGTCAGGGAGTTGTGCAGAGCCACAAGGGCCCCCCTGAGCCTCCTTTTCTCCAGGCTGAGCCCCTTTCCCAGCTCCCTCAGCCGCTCCTGGGGCTCCAGCCCCTTCCCAGCCCCGTTCCCTGCCCTGGACACGCTGCAGCCCCTCAAGGTCTCTCTGGCCATGAGGGCCCAGCACTGGACACAGCACTCGAGGTCCCTCAGCTGTGCCAGCACAGGGGACAGTCACTGCCCTGGGCCTGTGCCCACACCAGGGCTGGGACAGCCCAGGGGCCATTGGCCTCTGGTCCACCTGGGCATATGTGGTTCACACTCAGCCACTGTCACCAGCACCCCCAGGGCCTTTTCCACTGGGCAGATGAATAAATCAATTGCAGTAAAACACTGAGTTCATCTTATAAAAACAAGGTGGAAGGTTCAACTTTATGGAAGGTTCAACACCCTTAAAATCCCCACCCATCCAAAAGTGGGGAATGGCTACTCTGTGCCTTGGGATAGCACTACCTGGACCTCCAGACCACTTGCTTGAGGTCACCACAGTCACTGGCAGCCTATTAGAGATGCACATCCTAGATTCTCCCCATGTCAAATCTGACATGGAAAGAGCAGCCCAAAAAAGAAACACATCATGTGGGGCAAAAGGGAGGAGCTGGATGTTACATGTTCACACTGTAGCAAGAAAAATTTTAAGAAAACACACACTTAACCTTCAGGCTGCAAGTTCAGTCCAGGGCAGAATCAAACTGACCTGCAGTCACTTCTGTTTGTTCTGTCCTTTTCTGCAGAGCCTGGTGGGGTTTCAGCTGAGCACAAAGGCACAGATCTGGAGGTGCAGTCCCACCCTCATGTAGCTTTAAGGACACCAGCAAGCGAACTCTAGAAAACAACAACAGAATATGTTTAATTTTATCATGTCCTTAAACTTTCTGGTACCTAAAGACCTAAATTAATTTCTGCCAACACACTTGGCAAATATGACTCGCCACCGGGTTGCTGCATCCACAGAGCATCCCACCTCCAAGGCAGCCAGTCCCCAAAGCCTGCAGTGTAACACACAACATAAGTCACAATTATCATTTGGTTCTCTTCACCCAAAGGGTCCCCAAGTGCTGGGATAGTGGCTTGGCTTTGTCACACAATTGCACAGTAATTTAGACTGAAAGAGAGTCTGTATTCAGCATTTTAAGTGTCTTGGAAGCACATTGAGGTCAATTTGCTGCTTCTGAGGCTGCTTAATTTTTCCCTCTTTCTGCTAAGTTTATCACATCCAAACACTCAGAAAACACTGTTAAACCATTTCACTTCTTCAGTTAAAATATAATGAAGAATTGATCAGCTGTTCCTAATCTTGAATAGTTTCTTCTGTATTTTACTAAACTTTGCTATCAATTTTTGTCAAAAAATCCAGCAGAAATCCCCCAAGCCACTGTACTCGGTGTTTTACTATTTATACTATGTGTGAATAACTGAGAAATCTGTTAAACCTCTTGGAATAAATCTGCTGTTTCAGCATCCTCTGAACATTTCTTTCTATACAGTAAAGCCAAGTGTACAATGTATATCCAGAGCTCACTGTTATCTTCCTTGTCCTCCAGAAGCTCCTTATTCCCTGAATACATGTACTCACATAACCAAAATGTTCCCCTCCCCAACTTTCAAAGGAGTCATTCAGCTTCCAGAGTGATTTTATTCAACGATGACAATTTCTCTCTCTTCCTCAATAAAGGTTTCAGGATATAGTGCAATACCCAACCCTCCTTGCTTTGAGCACTAGCATGCTGTGAAAGTAAATCTTTTGACACCATGGTCATTCCTTGGAGACAAAAATCCTATTCCTTTTGTAAAATGCTGATTACACACGCCTCTGGCAGTTACTAGTCCCTTGGCTGGATCAAAATAATTTGGCCAGTTCCCTGAGCTCCATCACATTTCCTTCACAACTAACAAGTTCCTTTTACAAAGCTATTCTAATAGCTCATTCCCAATTGTAAATTTTGACCAACAATTATTTACAAAATATTATCTGGCTCTTACTGGATGCAACTGAAATCCCATCCACTCTTCTGGGCTGGAAAATCTGAACACAACCTCCTGTTCCTCCTAAAACTCAGCCTACTGAGTTAGCTTAATACCTGTGTTGTTTCTTTGGTCCATGCCTGCTTTCTAGCTCCTGTCTCCTTCAAGGAAACCATTTCTTTTAAAATGTCTCTCCAAAACAATCACTTGTGTAGAATTATCACGTCCGAAGAACTGCAAGGGGATTATCAAAGTAAATTCTTTGCTAATATGACAGCTCTCCTATTTCCACAAGAGCGAGTCAGTCCCAAGTCATCTGTAGTGAAAAAATTAAGACAGATTTTCAGAACACAGAGCTCCACTCAGAATTAATCTCTTTTCCCACCTCAAAATTGCCATTAGCTAATAATGCCTCACCTCAAACTTCTGGGAAAAATACTGCTCCCATCTGTGATGAAACACTTCAGGATCCAAAGGGCATTTTTGCTCTTTTTCACACAAATAATAGTGTAAAGAATCCTGTAGATAAAAAGAAACTTAGTTTTAAATGGAAGATGGTCAATGAAATTTTGTAATCACTCTCATATAGTTGAAACCAAGCACCTATACAGATAAAATAATCTGCTAATGGGAGCATTTCTCTCTTTTACCACACACAGAAAAGCCAACCCCAGAGACTCCTCCAGAAAATAAATCAACATCTAAAAGGTCTTCCACAGATGAGGAAGAGCCGCCAGAGGAAGCTGTGGAAGGTAGGCAAATATATGGATGCACCAGGATGGGTGTTACCTGAAGGAACACTAAAGACCATTTCCCTTCTCTGGAAATAGAAAGCTGATCCTAGACATTACCAGACAGTTACCAAGCTTGGAAGCACTCGGTTTATAAACTGATTACCTCACCGAGCCCTCAGGACTTTGGAGAGTTCACTCAGCACAGAGTGGTGATGTCTCCTGTGTCTCTATTGGATTTTCACACACATCCTCCAAAAACACGGTACAGACCATTGTCAGTCTTGGACAGCTTCCATGGCTGGAACAGGAAGGGTGGGACAGTGCTGAACTGGCAGCACCAGCACAGGAAAATGTCCTAGCAGGTTCCTCTAGCTTTGATCAAGCCAGGCCTTACACTGCTTCAGAGAATACATGATTTATTTGCTCTGACTGGAAAATATGCTGCTTTCCTGTGTTCTTTGGTATTGTGTTCCAGCATTTGAAGTGATAACTCAGGAGATCAGTTTGAACTGGAAACACAAATGAAAAGAGACTAGAAGTCAATCAATATTTTAATCCTCCATCCCCCGCCCCTTTTTATTTTTGTTTTAGATTTGGAGTACTTATTTTCTGCTGTTTCAATTTCTATTACGAAAAAAATCAAACCAACAATATAGTGGGTTAAATGAAAGAAAATTAAGGAAATTCAAATAACCATTAACAGGATCCCAGCTGTCTTATGGTATTTCAGACACATGGGATGGGAGTGAAACCTATTCTGCAATACTCTGCTCGTATCTAAACACACAACATTTGTGAAAGCAGAACTAAACTGCAAAATCTCAGAGAGAGAATATGTAGGGAGAGATTGAAATGCAGAAGCATTTACTGTTCTTTTTCACTGAATATCAACAATTTGACTCAAATCAATGTAACTTTAAATACAAGTAAAGAGAGTGTTAAATCCATACATCACAGTGAGGGAATCAACCCAAAGTATAAAGATACAGTAGGAGATGCAGTCAGAGCTCTGTGTTCAGGAATTATTTTCCTCCTGCTTGCCTTCCTCTCTCCTCCAATTCCAGATTGTTGGTGCAGGCTAAGTTATAATGCAGGGCAGTGGAATAAATCAAAATAACAGACTGAGAAGGGGAGTGTTTTGTTAAAAGGACTATTTTATAGTGCGGCTTCCCTTCCATGAAAAACGCAGGGAGCCTCAGGCAGCCTCACCTACAAACACCAAACTAAGCCCTGCACCCGCACCTGCAACCAGGACAGCACCAGGCTGGCTGAAAGGGATCACCTAAAACTGAGCTGAGCTGCTGCAAAGCCCCGTGCAGGCAAAAGGAACTCCCATTTCACCTGGTCCAGGTCAGTTTGGCCGTTCAAAAAAAGACATTGCTATTCCAAAGGAAGTACCCGTAGCTAATGGGTATAATACATTTATAGACAAGACCTAACTGCATGGCAATTCCAATGGCTGAACCAAATTTCTGTTTGTTCTGTAGATCCTGAAATCCAAGCGACCACTCCTGCTCCAACTACAGAAGCTGCAGAGACAACCCTTGGAGCCACAGAGGCACCAACTACCAAGGAAGACACTCCCACAACGCCAAAGATAGAGGATACAACCCCTGAGGCCACAGAGGAACCAGCGACCGAAGATGACCTGCCCACCACGGATACAGCAGAAGATGTGACCCCTGATGCCACAGAGGAACCACAGACTGAAGAGGACCCCACCGACATCCCTGCAACGCAGGACCCAACCCCTGATGCCACTGAGGAACCAACGACTGACACTGAACCTCCGACAACCCCTACACCAGAGGAGACAACCCCAGA
>VZRO01002375.1:3993-171422 GCA_013397915.1 Daphoenositta chrysoptera
GTCATTTTCTGAAAAAGAAGGACCAGTTACTATGAGAGAGTAGTGAAATTAGATGCTAGTGATGTAAATGAATTACGGTTTGAATTGGTATGAATGGTACGAATTATTCGGCTGGGGAGCTGAGACTGCTTAATTGTCAGAAGACTCATTTCTCCTCAGACTTGAAAAAAAAATTCAAGCAAGTTATGGAAAAAAACAAATATAAACTGATTTCCCTGTAATAAAGATATGAAAAATAGCATCTAATTGCCATATAGGCAATTTAGAAAAGACCTCAAAAAGAGTTTTGTAGTAGGATTACATAGGACATGGTGGGAATGTGGTCATTGGCAGTGTTTAATATCTCTCCAGGGGAAATACTTGTTGGGAATGCAGTGTAATTTGACTAGAATCATAGAATATGCTGAGTCAGTAGGGACCCACAAGGATCATAGTGTCCACCTCCTGGCCCTGCACGGGACCATCCCCCAGAGTCACACCATGTGCCTGAGAGCATTGTCCAAGCACTCCTTGAACTGTCAGGCTTGGTGCTGTGGCCACTTCCCTGGGGAGCCTGTTCCAGTGCCCAGCCACCCTTTTGGATGAAACACCTTTTCCTGATATCCAGCCTAAACCTCCCCTGACTCAGCTTCAGGCCATTTCCTCAATGGAAATGTCCTGTCACTGATCACCAGAGTGAAGAGATGTTTACCTGCCCCTCTTCTTCCTCTCATGAGGAAGTTGTAACTGCAATGAGGTCTCCCCTCAGTCTCCTCCAGGCTGAACAGACCAAGTGGCCTCAGCTGCTCCTCATACAGCTCTCCATCCAGACCCATCCTTGTTGCCCTCCTTTGGATGCTCTCTAACAGTTAATTGTCTTATATTGTGGTGCCCAAAGCTGCCCCCAGCACTCGAGGTGAGGCCGCCCCAGCTCAGAGCAGAGGGGACAATCCCCTCCCTTGCTGGGCTGGCCATGCTGTGCCTGATGCCCCCCAGGACAGGGCTGGCCCTCCTGATGCCAGGGCACTGCTGACTCATGTTCAACTTGCCATCAACCAGGACGCTCGGTTCTATGATGGTCCAGGAAATGGAAAGGCTGAGCTCTTGGGGTTTTTTCCAGACACTCTTTTTACTGATTCTAGAGTACCTTCCATTTGACAAATTATGTTCTGGATTTCTTGGTGACATGCAGAAGCTTTCTTTGAAAAAGTCTTGTTAAAGGTCCTGTACAGTGTCCATGTTGATTGATCTGCACAGAGAAGCTCTTGATTGTTGCATGTAAGCATGTTCTTTGTCATGCTCTTCTTAGTGTACCTGTGGTTGTTGGTTATATCCAAGACAGTGTGGATCAATTCAAGTGACTGACTTGTCTTAATGCAGGCATGTATTTTAAGTGTGATAAAGTGGTTTTCATCCCTTGTTCTCTTGTTAGCTTTGTGTACTATTGTAAGTTTTATTATGCTGACTAATTCCCATAGAAGTTGCTCTTATGCCTGATTTTGATGTCTCTTTGCTGATCCAGATGGTGAACAGATGAAAAGCTCAGTATGTCTCTACTTGGAAGCATAATCAGAAACATGGCATGACACCAGGAGAAATGCAAAACTCAGAATGAGAAAAAAAATACACTCTTTCCACAATGCAGAAGCATGTTTATTGTACAGTCAAATTTTACTGTTGTATAAACAAATGGTGAATATCACAGAATAGTTGAGATTAGAAGGGGCTTCTGGAGACTGTCTAGTGCTCAAAGTAGGAACAACCAGAGCAGGTTGCTCTGAACATTGTCCAGTTGGATTTTCAGTTTCTTCGAGGAAGGAGAATGTGAAGCCTTTCAGGGCAACCTGTTCCAGTCTTTGACCATTCTTACAGTTCCTAGTTTTAATTGGAGCTTCCTGTTTTGTTTTTTTTTCTCCATTGTCTCTTGGCCTGTTACTGGATATTGCTTAGAAGAGTATGTTTCCATCACCATTGCTCTCTCCCATCAGGTGGAGATATTCACATGGGGACTATTCCATCCCCACCCTCCCAAGTTTTCTCTTTTCCCAGCTAAACGATCTCTGCTTGCTTGGTTTCTTCTCATATGACAGATCCAGTTCTTGAAGCATCTTAGTGGCCTTTCTCAGGACTCACTCCAGTGAATGTGTCTCTTGTACTGGGGAGTCCAGAGCTGGTCATGGTATTCCAGGTATGGCATTGCAAGTTGTGTGTAGAGCGTGAGTCTACTCCCTCAACCTCCTGGCATCAGTGAACTCTTCTGTACCCCTTTCTCTCCAGGGAACTGTACCCCATGGATTCTTCAAAGCTGATTAATGAACAGGTCAAAGTCTGTTCTTATGAAGTGTAGGGTTGTGATCCTGCTTTTGTCTTGCTCCTTTCTTTCAGGTTCCTGAGCTTCACCTGCACTGTCACTGCATCCAGTAACACAATAATGTGATGAAAGACCCTCAAACTTGATGGTGACTACATGAGTGATAATAGCTTGCTCTTGTAGTCTACTTGACAATTTGAGCTTGAATTTTGGGCTGTTCAGAAGCAAATGCTTCCTGCGTCTTGTCCAACCAAGTTGATCACGATCGCCAGCAGCAATAGTTCACCTAACGGAAGAAACAAAAGAATTGTTTGATACCACAAACCTGATGGTTTCATTTTCAGTGTTTACTGAGTGGCTGTTGCCTCATAAGTGAATTTCCACAGGCCCTTGAATGCTTAAGCTAACCGTGTTGAGTAAGCACTTACGGAAACAGAGTAGCAGAATGTATTTGTCATTTGTCTGAACACAGCAACTCTTTGCTAGACCTATCCTGTCATTGGTATATTTCTTCCCAAAGATACTTAGCCTTTGAACCAGAGCAAGCAAGTTTACACAAATACACTGAATTAAAGTCACTTTGAAGTCTTAAAAAATGGAGCATGTGTTAGCATGTGGTTTACTAAATTAACTAATTTTTCAAAAGTGTTCTCAAAGATTTAACAGCAGAACTACTATGACTAATGCTATATAACTACCGTTGTCTTTGGCACCATGTTTCAGAAGCAAAGGTTTTAGGTCAGACAGCACTTCAATAACACTTTTGTTGTTCCTATTTTGCCTAAGCAGCAGAGACAGAATAATATTTTTTCCATGCATTAGACACATCTTTAGTGTAACATACAGTTTATAAGAGTTTATGCAGGTGTAACACTAACATAATGTTAATCCATGTTGAGTAATTCAGTAACAGCGTTGAGGGGAGGAATGCACACTCAACATGTAAAGCTTTCTTCTCAAATTTCAGGTTATGAATTGCAGTTCAGGATTGTTTTCATCTTGAGTTAAGATGCTCTGTTTGGATTTCCCCATCTCTTTTAAACAGAGTAAGAGCAATGGTGTTGAGACAACTGAACAGTGTCCCCCTAATAATGCATCAGATAGTTGAAGTACTAGCTGAGGCTACTTCTGGTTTGAGAATCAATTAAGTAAGCATGCCTTTACTCCTACTACTACAGGTGCCACAAACCTGATTAGAAGTTGCAATTGTGTAATTTAACAGCTGTTTAACCTATTTTAAATTGTCAAGCAACTGGTTATTGCCTACCCTCCCCTCTCACCTCGTTTTATTTTTCCTGCCTTTGATTTGAGGCAATTATTTCATATTCCAGGGTTGAACATTTTAGGTTTTTTATTTTATTCTCAACAGATTTTTCTGTAAAGGCTGTAATACCACCACTCACTCTTTCTTTATGTCCATTTGCCACAAGTATTTTTTGTCAAGGTGTCTTTATGTTCTGTGCTCATTTGACTTACACTTCCTTTCTGGTCCAGTTCAAAACTTGGTCTCCAGTGTTATAATGTCTTGAAGCAGTTTGCAGAAAACCTGCCTGAGATTTGCTGATAATAAGTGTTTGTTTTGTGTGAACTAAATGGTATCAACAGCCGAGTTAGAAGTTGAAGGCTAAGTGCCTTCTGCCAGCGGAAGCAGATTGTCAGCATTCAGTATCAAGACCTTTACCAAATGACAGCTAGCAGCAGTTTACAATTGTTATCCAGCAATATAATTAATAATTTAGCTCAAAAATCCAGCTGAGCCATATCAGGTCTTGTTAATCTTCAGGCAGTAAAAGAGTTGGGCTTATAATTAACACATGTGGTTTTCAACAGGAAATTACTCATAATCTGCTTAACATTGTTTTCCATTAATATATTTGCCCATGTTTTATACTTTCTTTATGAAAATTAAAACATCTTGGCATTATGGTATATAACAGTAGAACTGTGAACAAGCATACATACTTTTGTTACATGCAGGTATGTTGTGAATATATTAGTGTTATGCATAGTAATGGCAGGTTGTTTAGAAC
This sequence comes from Daphoenositta chrysoptera, assembly GCA_013397915.1. Taxonomy (NCBI): domain Eukaryota; kingdom Metazoa; phylum Chordata; class Aves; order Passeriformes; genus Daphoenositta; species Daphoenositta chrysoptera. The sequence goes on from VZRO01002375.1 coordinate 8,314, forward strand.
TATTTATAAAATTAGTGTGATGTTTGATGAGGTATATTCTAATTCTTAATTAATTGCTTACTTGTTCTGAAGTTTTGTTTGGATATGGAAGAAAGTATACTTCCCAACAGAAACATGGGGATTTCAGTATCCATGAGGTTTTATTTTTAGAAAATATAGGGAGATAGGTGTGGATTCTTAATATGGCATTTCAATCCCAAACATTTTCCTTGGAAAATTGTTCAAGCCCAAAACTTACTGAAGATAAAGACTGCCACAGTGGAGCAGTCAGACTGTGCTGCTACTTGCAGCATCTTTAATGGTTGGTGTATGAATGAGGGAGATCTTAGCACCATCAGTAAACCCATTGCTGATCTTTCCTGTTTGCTAATTGGAAAAAAACATTGTCTAGGTGTCATGACAAATGAACGTAGTCGGCCAAATGGCAGGGGTTTTGTTACTATGGAAATGAGCCCAGTCTTGGATGGGGGGGAAGGGAAAGGCTTAATTTGGGGGTTTTTCAGATGTGTGCATAAACACAAAGAAATACTTGCAAAAATTACAGGGACTGGTCCAGTGAAATATTTACAAGATGAAAAAGTGTTTATAATGTTTGCAGACTGTAACAAATTTGGAGAGTTTTCAAGGATTTTGGCAGGAAAGATTAAATTTGAAATGTCTTGGCAACTTCAATTAGTATCTTTTAAAACAAAAAGAAAAAAGCTGCGCTTACCAAGTTGTCTGTGGCAAATCACACTGTGTTTAAAAGGTATAATTAACAGCACAGATAGATAAAGAGTATTGGAAGCTCAATTTTGCGGTTTGCAGGAAAATGTTTTCATGCTAGTCTGGGTTAAATAGGTCTGCTATGCCATATTGCTGTGAAGCTGCCAAATAATACCTGGAATGCAGTTAAAAGTGTGACCTTGAAGGCATGTGAAACGTTTCTTCTTCCTAACAGCAAATAACAAGTACTGTTTTCAGTTTTGGTCAATGTGGTTTACATGTAGTATGGACTGAGAGAGCCCAGAAGATACTTTTATCAGAACTTTTAAACTGAATGTTAGGGTGCAAGTTTCATAAAGGCTCATTGGGTCCAGAGCAGAAGATTGAGTGGCTACAGAATGGAAGGGGCTGCACTGTTCTTCATGTCTGACAGCAGAATAAGAATTAATTGCTAATTAAATGCTAATAAGGAAGAAAAACATGCCAAATTAAAGAAAAATTAAATAGTGAGTTGGACTATGGAGTTTGTTGGAGATTATTGAAATTTGGACAGTAAATGTTATATGAAGTTTTTTTTCTCTGCTTCTTAAATAGCTTGTATAGTGTTACATATTGCAGCTTTACTGTTGGGGGTCCATTGAGCAGTCATCTCCATTCTCTTTGTAAGCTTTAATTTACTGGGCATGGTAGGAGAGTTCACCCTCACTGCTCACTGAATCACTTCTCTTAACTCCAGGATAATGGTGTTTATTCCTTATAGGAAAAGTGGTGAGCTGGTTTATTTCTGTAGGAAGTGTCTTGAGGAACATAGCTTTCTCTTAATATAGGTCAAGAGGGGAAAAGTGGTGAAATTTCTAGGAGGCATACTCTGCAGGAATTCTCAGTTTGAGCTAGTATTCTCACTGCTGGCTGTTGGTCAGGCTTCAGTTTTTCCAGCTTTTAGCTGCTGGACCATGAGGCTTCTATATTCTTGCAGTCTGAATGCTGACAGTAACCACTATGCTTGTAGAACCTCGAAATTTTTATTTAGAACAAAGTTGTTTGAATAAAATATTAAGATTCTTCTGATTCTCAGTCTGTTACTGAAAATGCAATTTCCCATGGCCTGAGATTTTCAGATGTAATAGTTTTATTTTTCAACTGTAAGCTATTTGAGTGAACTGTAAGTGGTACAGAGGAATGTTAGTAGATGTTGCTTGAAGTCCTATGTAAGATGAGCTGTATGCTACACAGGTAACATATTCCTTTTTTCTTTTTTTTGGAGGATTTATAATCTGAAAAATCACTAGGTTAAAAAACATGCATTTCAGAGTCATCTCAGTGGTGATGACAGAACAAGTGTATGTGCCTATGGTGTCTTTTTTTCTGGGTGGTAAAATGGAAGAGAAAAAGTATCGTAGGAATGAGGTGAGGGCAGAAGAGGATTAAAAGATCTTAGAGAAGTGTATGTTAGCTAGATCTGTAATGTAAAGGAATGGACATTAAGTCTATAAAGTGAGGGTGGAAAATGTCCAGACAAAAGGCAAAGAAGCTGCAGTTTCTTCCATCAACTGAATTTTCTGCCTAATGATATATTTTTAAAGCTTACTTTTTGTCTTGGAAGGCTTGAGTTTTTGTGTGGTAAAGATTTCAGAAAGCAATGTTCTGTACTAACAGGTAATTGTACTGAGAATTGTCAATAATTCTTGCTTCTAGCACTAACCAACTTGTAATAGAAACAGTAGGGTAAACCAGTAGAAAACTCAGGGACTTCTTTCTGTCCTAGCATATATTCTACTTAAATTGATGAGAGTAAAGGCCCATAATTCAGTGGACCATAAGGAAAGCATAACTTTAAGTGCTTTGTATTCTGATTTATACTCGGAAATTCTACCTGTGGTTGTTCCCTTTGCCTAGGAGAAAAAAAATTTTAGAGTGCTTCTGGCATTTTTTCCCTCTGTGCTTTTTACCATGAGGTATGGAAGGGAGCTTATTAATTTTGTTTTCATTGCTTTTTTTCTCTTTTTCAGAAGTAAGAAACTTTTTAGCAAGAAAAAGTTGAAAAGAAAACAGAAGACTAAATTGAAAGTAAAAACACGCAACAAGGTAAGTCTGTAACTAACCTGACAAAGTTCTGACTCAAAAATGACAGTAACTGCAGTTGAGAGAAATACAAGAAAACGTAAGTGTGACTAACAGTTTGTTTGTTTAGAGGAGTTAATAGTAGACCATTATTGTCTGTTTACTGTATTCTACATGACTGTGATAACATTGTTAACCTTATTCAACTGCTTTTGCTACTAATGCTCAACAGGAAATAATATGAACAGTGGTTTTAGTTCTCCGGTTCCTAAATCCTAAGTGTACCTAAACATACTGGCCTTAAAGGTAAATTTTGAGATCTGTGTGTCTGGCCAACAGTTACAGGCTACTGCTGCAAAGATTTGGCCATATTGGCTGAGGGAGAAAGGGAGCATTCTAAGGACTCCAAAGTTACCTCTGAAAATTCTACCATAATGGAAAATGTAATAGTTGATACATAAATGTTTCTATTAATGTTTTCTCCCCATGTAAACCCTGCCTTCCATCACTTTAAATGCATGGGAGCCATACAGTGAACTTGATAAAAATGTTTACATGTTTACTCTTTCAAGAGAATAAATTTATGCAGAAGCAACAGTATGTTAAAATACTGCCCTGCTGCATTCTTTCTTTATTAGAGAGTTATTATTTCTCCATTTAAGCTAGAGTCTTGGAGGGATTTTCATGAAGGCTTGCTGCAGTCATGAATGCTTCTTCCTTGTAGTCAGTAAAGATAAATCTCATTTTTGGAATGGTTCTGAAGGACAGAACCGCTAAAATATCCAGTGAAAACACTTTCTTCAGTTGAATGTCCTTATAATACAAATTCATTGTAGAACCACTTGGTCATCTTATCCCAGTTTGCCAAACCTCATGTAGTTACTGTATCTCAAGACAGATGACTTTGGGAGGGTGAAGCAAACCCTCTATCTATTCATTTGGTATTGACTTTTTGGAGACTTACCAGATTATTTTGCTTATCTCAAGTAGTGCAGCTTCAGACTATGGTATAGAAAGAGCTTATCTTCATTTCTGTTCTCAGCACTGTACCGTAAAATATTTATGGTCCAAACTGAATTTCTCAGCCCTTTCTTCAGTTGCTATGATATTAGAAGTTTTAGCCCTGTCCTCTTCATCAGACCCAGTATTAGACCCACTGTCAACAAAGAAAGAAAGCCAAGTTAGAAATTCGAAGAAATTTTGCAGAATGTAGTCTGCGTGTTCTGTCTGGTGACAGAAACCAGTGCTTTTAAAATTAGATAACTCCTCAGCTTTGATCATTGTTACTGTATAAAGGGACCCTAGTCTATGTGGGTGGTGGGGCCCTAGTTTTATTGCCAAATAGCTAAATACAGGATGGCTGTTCACAAGCTTAACAGTCAGATGTGGTTCTTAGATTTAGTTGTATTGGATTAATGGAGTGGCAGGATCCTTGGCCAAGACAATGTGAGAGACTAGTTCAAAACTAGTTCTTGTGAGTAGTTATACATAAGGCACTAACTGATAATCTCCTCACCTCATCCCTATGGAAGGTTGTTCTCAAGATTTTTCTTGGGTTTAAATTAGTTTCTACTTGAAGCATTGAGATTTGTATCTTTGAAAGTCTTACTGGGTTTTGCATGTCTTTTACTGATGTCATTATTTTTGACAGTCTTTGAGGCAGACCAGAGTTGACCATTAGAATATTGGTCTTTATTCTGAGTGTCTGAGGTACAGAAAGGCACTCCAGCTTATTTCTGCATGATAGCAAAAAACTGTGTTTCCTGAAAAATGTAGCTGTAAAGGGAAAGATAAAACCAGCTTCATATCTTGAGGTTATGAAACTGGCAAAGCAGGGTGGTTTTGTTTTTTAGGTTTTTTTGTAGTTGGTTTGTTGTGGGAGGGTTTTTTTTGATTTTGTTTTTTTATGTACTTTTCAATGCATCCCAATGCCTACCATGGCAGAATCAGCACAGTGATAATTTTTGCACTGGAATGTCTGAAAATGGATGTGTCTATTGTCAGGAAAATGTGAGTTTCTGTTTGGAAGCTTTAAAATAGAGCGGATAGAAGAGTCTTTCACTATTGGACATTCTGAGCAGTAGAGTTTGTGTGCATCAGTTTAGTATTGGATGAAACAGGGTCTTTTAGTCTGCTTTCTCTTAATATACTTAGTAGAGCAGAGAGGGCCTTAAATCAAGAAAAAGATGAAGGAACCCAGAAATTTGTTATTTATAGCCTGTGCTTACTTACAAAAATGATTGAGTAATGGAAGAGGAAAGAACTTTAAAAGAGAAGTTATTGTTGAGCAACTCGAAGAAAACTATTTCCACCATTTAAGCATTAAATATTAGAACATTTTAGGTATAAAACTAATTGGTGTTTAACACAGCCCAGTAGTTTAAGCCTTATTCTATTTCTAAGCTGGGTCATGCTATGATCACTGGTATTTGAACTATCACTGATTTTTGTGTTTGTGGTTTAGTATCTATTTTTTTAAATAAAGGTATAAAAGTTTTCCATGTGGTGCAGTGTATTTTGGCTTTAGAAATTCAGTGATGACATAAGTGACTTCTACATAGAAAACAAATATCTGATTATTAGACATGGGTGTGGCACCTTGGATTCCAGTTCCTACCTGTCTCCTCCCTTTTTTTTTCTTTTGGCAAAAAATATCACCAGAAAATTGTAAGGCTGTGTAACTTTTCTCAGTTCTACGAATATTGCTGCTAACCTGCCTCTCCCCACTTTAGACACCCGGGATCTTTTCCCCCTTTACTGTTAACTCATTTAAGTGCTGCTTAGGACACTTGGGTTGAGAGAGACGAGACAGAAAACCACAGTTCACAGTTCAATTTTCATAATGTTATTTGAAGACTACTGAAAAATTGGATTCCACGAAACACAGCATGTACTTTAAGTGATTGGCATCTGCCTCTTTAATTTGTGCAGAAATTTTAAACTATGACTCTTTTAGCTATATACAAATGGGAGGAATAAAACTTTATGGGGGAGGTTCATGTAGCAGACAAATTTATTGTAAGCTAATGAATAGATGTATAAAACAGGTTGACCCGGATGAATATTGTCTCATTAAAAACACATGTAGCTTCTCAAATAACTTAGCAATGCTTCAGTGGCTTTTGTATTATTTGGTCTTTCAACCTCAAGAGGGCATCCCTTTCTAAGAGATCTTATGACTGTCCGAAGAAGAATTTGGTGAGCTTCTCTTCTCAGTGTTAGCATGGGTTAGATCAGATGGTTATTATAACCTGACCCATCTTTAACAGCAGATTCATTTTCCTCCCCTACATTATAGTTTATTTCCATCATATTTAAGAATAAATCATTACTACAGTCATCTGATTCAAGAGGAAGAAAACAAATAGGACAGAAAATAAGCTATGTATGGGTTTCATCTTTAGGTAAAACTGTGTCTTTGTGTGAGACAAGTGTAAAGGAGACCAGAGGGTTTTGGGTTTTCCCACTCCTTTTCCTTGGGCATACTGGAACATTACAAATAGCTAAGTGAGAAGACCAATTAGGAGTAGGTTGCTCTTATCTTTTGAACCAAACCTGTGCTGTTTACCCTCTCCTACATAATTCATTCTTCTGTTTAGCAGGGACTAACCAAGGACAAGCCATGCATCAGGGTGTGGGCATCTGCACTTCGTTCTCTCTCTCATAAGTTAGCGTCTCATCTTTTAGAAAATAAAAAGTAACACACAAGAAATAAAATCTTTACATATTAAAACTGTGTTCACCAATGCTGGATATTTAAGTTTTACAATGTATGTTTCACCATGTATCTTGATTTAAGAAGGTGCTCATTTAATTTTTGATGTTACCAAGTGAAACAGCAAAGATGAAGATTCAGAAAGTTCCACTTTATTACAGCTCATATGAAAACTAATAAATCAAAAAGCATAATTCTATTTTCCAGTCTATAGGTGCTCTTCTTTTTGGAAGTAGTACCAATTTCATTTTCCTAGAAACCAGATGCTTTGGGAGAAAAGCTAGTATAGAAGCTATCATCTCATCTTCTACTTAGACACTCTGGAAGCTGAGTTTGTAGTCATATTTTATGAGCACTTTGGATTGTAGAATATTCCAGTAGCCATTAAGAATAGAACATTCAGAGGCAAAGTGATTGCTGCTATTCACCTTACTCACAAGGGTCATGTGAATCTCAATACTCTTAACACCATGGAAACAAGGAGTTGTTTCTTTCTGAAATAATCTATTCTATAGCTCAAGAGCAGTCTGTTTGGATTATTAATAATTCTAGATCTGTGCAAAATTAATTGCTTTACTGAGTTCTTAGAAATCGATTAATATTTTGGTTTAATGTTCTACTGGTTTTTTCTTGGCAATGTAGAACTATTTTGTGCCCACATGAAATGCAGTATCATTAAGAGAATTGTAAGTTAAAATAGACTTTATTAGTTTGATAAAATAATTACAAAGTGGGGTTCTATAGGTACAGGCATTGGTTAGATTTTTTTTACTGATCTGTTCTACCTCAAAATCTGTGAGTCAGCAGCAAGATTGTACAGGTGGTATCATAAGTCTGATACTATTGGGGAAGTTTTTGTGACTAGGTAGAAGGTTCTCATTAGCTGCAGAAAAGTAAACTTGCAGGTGATGATGGGATGAACTTGAATCCCACTTTTCTAACTTGTTCAGTGTATCTGACCTCAGTGAAGTTAGGAATCTGTTATCTGGAAAGAGAAACTACTTGTTTCATATTAAAAAAAACTTTCAATGTCTGTTTTGAATGCTTTCTTCTACCACTGTTGAAGAAAAGAAAAAACAACAAAAAAAGCTGCTCACTGAATGAGCATTTGCATTTGAGGGACAGAAAGTTTTACTGGGTTTTTTTTGTCAGCTCCATTCTTGCCTTGTGTAAAGGAAATCTAAGAAAGTGATGTTTATACAACCTGCTTATATACATCCACTTTTGAGTAGATGTTTGTTTTGAAGACCTAGCAACTCTAAGTATTAGAGCTAAAGCCCCTTAGACTTGAGCAAATCTATCACAAATAAATCACATCCGTGTTTTTTACCTTGTGCTGAAGTTTCTGGAGGATGTTGTGCTGTACTGAAGTCTGGGTAGGAGATTAGTGTATATAGATACTGGTCATGCATTGTTGTAGAAAAGCAAAACACTGAACACAGAGATAGAATGGTTAAAGTGCTTACTGGTTAATAGTTGTAAAGTTCTGAGAATAAGGAGTTTATTTCTGAAAATTAGTCAGCTTGTTATTAATACGCAAGAAAACACATGGATTTTATCTAGCATTGTAATGTCTAAAATTATCTGTGCTGTTTTAAGAGTTTGGCCTGTCTGTTTCAAATGAGACTGTATGAGCTACAGAACTTAGGCTCTTCTGGATCAAAGACTTAGCTGAGCCGACAAGAAAGAAATTGGAATGGAAACTTCCTCACAGAAGTTACAATTACAATATTTGATACTAACTAGATAAGTGAACTTCAGATAGAGATATTTCAGAGGCTCCAGATATTTTTCTGTTCCTATAACTGTCAATAAAAAACTTTAGTAAGCTAAGTTTACTGAAGATTTTAACCTGTGCAGTTCAACTGAGCTAGCTTTAAAGCTGAAAGCTTATACTGTGTGCTTGCCTTAACAGGAACTGCAAAAACTCTTGGGGTAATGTGTATGGATACTTAAGGTACAGTAGAGTTATCTTGTAAGTGTTCAGTTTTCTGGTGCCAAATAAACTTCAAAGTATGTAGGAGCTCCTTATCAATGGTGTCAATCCAAATTTGTTTTGATACAGTTTGATACTGGAATAACTTAGGAGGTTGTACCTTGGGTTCTTGCACTGATTAATATTGTGGGTTTTTTAACCGGAGCTTTACTGTTTCAAAGATACTAATATTGAAAAAGGAGTTTGCTGTCTTTCAATCCCTAATGGCAGAAGTTCTGTTGAGCTAAAGAAAAAAAGAAGCCAAACTTGATGTAGGGAACTTTTTCCAGCTGTTTTTTTTTTCCCCTCCTTCATTACCTTTATATTTTTATGCTTACTGCTAACACTGATGCATGTGAGAAAAATTAACACACTGTCTGTGTTGGATAAACTAGGTTGAGTAGTAAAGCATTGCTTCTTAATGTTCTAGCTTCCAGTAACTGTAGTAATAATGGGAAGGAAGGGTAGGCAAATATATACCAGTACAGTCAAAATAATACTATAGTCAAAAAAGGGTAATATGTAAACTATGAAATATTTGGAAGTAATTTTGAAATTTTTTTATGTTTTGTAACATACAGTGTTAAAACGTCTAGCTTAGAGTCTTGTGTTATTTCTGGTATTAATAAAAATGTATGTGCAGATAAAAATGGTTTTGATGTATAAAATTGTGGCAACCATATTGTAGAAAAATAAATCACACCATTAAAATATTATCCAGTTCACTGGTTCTCAAATTTTTTTACCTGTTCTCTGCTAGTTTAATGTTCTCTTTCCCATCACTGCTCTCAGTGATCTGTTTCAAATCACTGTAGTATAATTCACTGCATAATTTTGTGCCACATGAATGTGGCAATGCACAAAATCTATACTCTCTAAATAAAAACAAAGACAAAAAGCCTCCACTCTCACTCTGCCCCTCTTCCCCCTGTCCCTCAGGAACGCAAGAAAGAAACTAAAATGACCTTGTGAAGTTAGTCATGACCCTGACTCCTGCTGATGTAATGATGCCCCAGATTTTGCCTTGCATGGTCAAGCAAATTTGTCCTTCACTCTTAACCTGGGCCTTCTCCCCTTATATAGTCTCTGTGCCCTCTGTCTACAGCAAGTTGTTACAGAGAATTGCTTCCTCCCATATGCCTGAAATCCAGTTTTCAAAGCCTATGCTTAAACCAGGCTGGTCTTTGGTAGTACACAGCCAAATGGGAAGAATAACCCTGCCTGAGGATTGTTGTTGTGGAGTTCAGTTTTTTCAAGTCAGTCATACCTCCTCTCCCATCTTACTGTTGCAGACTGAGAGGGTACAGAGCAGATTTTTAAACATGTTTTTTAAAAAGTATTTATTCTTTTTCCAAGTCCAGTGACAGCCTCATGAAGGCTCTTTTGTGTCTTGGCCAAGGCTGACAGTGATAACACCAGTAGTAGGTACCAAGGTGGGCTAAGGGTAGTGGCAGTTTCTCAGAACAATTTTCCAGCTCCTACTTTGTGGCTCAGGGCTTCTGAAAACAGGGTGGTGTCCTGTTAAGTCATAGGCCTTGATTTCTGTGTTTAGCAATAAGTCCATTAGCATTAAGTCCATTATCCTCAAAATTGTTGTCTACAGCATCCTGACAGGAGTTTTTGAACTTGGCATCAGTTTTCATTTAACAGCAAAACAAGTGGATTTTTAAAATTTCTAGTATACATTTAAAAAACAAATTTTTAGTATTTGTCAGCAGGTTAAAACTAACAAAATTAGAGTAACAAGGCATGCATTTAAAAATTCAGTAATAATTAAAAACCCCAAAACTGACTGTTGTTAAGAAGATAAAGCCTGAATTCTGCAGCTCTGATTGTTGTGGCACAGATTTGGACCATTCTGTAGCCTGTCCTGCTTTCATTTTCAGTCCCAGTGTTCTCATCAAGTTATGAGAGGTAGAGTCTAAAGCTATACAGAATCCATTGAAATTTCTTCCTCTTCTTCCTTTCTTCCCTGCCTGAAATATAACTGGTATTTCAACAGGAAAGTTGTCTCCAGTTTGGAAATAATTTGGTCTGTCAAAATCAGTGAGACTGTTGAGATTTAGCAAATTTATTTAATACTGATTTATTTAATACTGATTTATTTAGCAAAGCTTGAAACTTTACTAAACGAATGAACTAAAATGAACCCAATCTTGTTTTTCAGACTGAAAACCTAGAGAGTACAATAACCATACCTGATATCAGATTACATAGCAATCCTTCAGCTTTCAATGTTTACTGCAATGTCCGCCACTGTGTGTTGGAGTGGCAGAAAAAGGAAGCGTCTGTGTCTTTGGCTTCAAAGAACAGTGTCCAGAGTGGGGATTCGGACAGCGATGAAGAAGAGGAATCCAAAGAACCACCTATTAAACTTCCAAAGGCAAGTAGCCAATACCCCTTAGCATGCTATGTGTGTCGTCTAAGGCTGGTATGTTCTTTTTGGGGAATAAAGAGCAGCAGTATTAGCCAGTTGCTCAAAAAACTGCTGTCGTACAAACTACTATTTGTAGTCCATCTGGTTCAGAATCGTTTGATTCGATGAATTAGGATGATCTATGTACTTGCCCAAACTGAAGTCAGTTAAACGTCAGGTGAACGCTGTCAGGTGAACACTTTAAAAGTGTTGGTATTTGAACACCTACAGCCTCAAAATGTACATAAAAATGATGCAAATAAGCAGCTCCTATATCTGTGAGGGGCTACCAGGTCATAATGGTAAAGGGTGCTTTCTTTTGCTTTACCCTCCAAAAAGAGTAAGTCTTTCTGATAATGGAAATCAGTTGGTGGAATGGTTCCTAAGATGTTTTGCCAGGTATGCATGTAATTAAGGTAACTGTCAATTATTCTTTCCTTTTTTTGGCTTTAGTGCCCTTAGTGGCACTGACAGCTCCAGATTTTAATGCACGTTAAGATTTTGATGCTACAGTTTGACAGTTACAGTGGATTTTTCACTATTGACTACTTCTGTGCTTGTAGTAGGATTAGTGGTGGAAAGTCAGAAACAATGTATATAGGACTTAATGATTTTTTCTTTATTTTTTCTTTTTTTCCAGTTTGCTGATTCACTTGTTTTTTACTATGTATTACAAAACTATGCATTTAGTTTTGTTTGTTGCTATGTTATCAATGCTATGAATTGTGCTTTGTTTTGTTATTCTTTTGAATCTGTAAAGAATATTCAGATTAACTTCCCTTGTTTGTATTTGCTCTAAAACCAATACAAATGCTGAATTAAAAAGGTGGTTGCAGCCATGGTTATGTAGAAAGTTTGAGTTGCTTAGAAAATTAGGATTTTATAGATTACTGTATTTAGGTGTATCTGAAGGGCAAACTTGGCACTCTGGAAAATAGTGGTGGCGAATTGCAGAGAAACATAACCAAGTCAGCTAACTGAAATTTCATGATTGATGATTGCAAAATATGTGGTCAGTAGGAATAAAGTCAGCATTGTTTATGAACTGCATCTGAGTCCTCGTGGATTGTATCAAATGAATCAGCAAGTGCTTGTAGTGCTTAATTTGAAGTAAAAGGCAATGTAGCTATTAGCATTTGCAAAGAATGGAATGGCGTTTTAAAGATGTTGAAATTAAAAGAGGTTCCAAGAAGAATGAGATTTATCAGTGATATGGACAGAACACTTGCATGTGGAAATTAAAACATTGGTATTGTGTTGGACAGTTTATCACAAAGAGACTTGGAAAAGTAGCAGAATTTTAAAAAGATGGTGGCTTAGGAAAAATGGTAGGGAAACTGTAGGTAACAAACTTCTCTCAAAATAGAAAATTGGAGATTTTATTACATTCAGTACAGCAAATATAAAAGTGATGAAAATCGGTAAGTTTTCAAACTATTCATTTTTAGTAAAGAATCTACAAAATACCAAATTTGAGAATTTTTGGTTCAAAAATGTGTTCAGATGCTTGATACGACCTCAGTATTTTTCATAACTGTCTAGGTAATATAGGGTTGTTTAGGTCACGTGAAGGTAACAACTGGACTTGCATTCATGCTTTTGAAAAAGGCATCTGCCTGGATCTGCTTCATCTGTAGTAAAACTTCTAGAGACTGACTGTGTACATGTTTTGGTATGCTGGATACAGGTGTCTGTCTCAGGATAATGAACAGTATTGTGTGGGGCTCAGTTTGTTAATGGTAAAGAAGAAAGTTATTAAAGTTTCTAAGGTTCACAATATTTAAAAGACAAATTTCAGATAGTAATTGTTAGTTTATTAAAAAGCATACTGATGTATTTTGAGTTTGACAGTGAGGTGAAAGATTAAAAAAAGTGTGGCTAGGGTTTGTGCTTTTACAGGTTCTCCACAGTTAAACTGGTGAAGTTAGTCCTTGGTGTATTGGTGGTTTTTTGTTTACAAAAATTCCATTTAATTGAGAATAAGTTTAAAACATCCTACTTTTTTTTAGCTTAGGTGATTTCGGGTGTTCTATTGAAGTATTTTTCTTTCAGAAAGAAAAGCTTGTGTACATCAGGTTTGTTAAAGTTTTAATTTAGAGTGCATTTTGGAATAAGAAGTTGCCCTATACAATTTCTATAATAAGATTGAGAACAGTTGTTTTTTATATTGAGACAGAGAAACAATTTGCTGCTCTTCAGATACCAGCACAACAAAAAATTTTTCTTTTGGTTGTGTTCAGACAGTATAGTAACTTGCTTTGATAGCTTTGTATTATTGGATTCTCAGGAAATAATTGCCTTTGACATATATATTTGGTACCTTATTTATTTAGTACCTTAGCTAATGATGAGAAATTTTCTCTCTACTTAAAAGGGATTAGATTCAGTTCAGTTGATAGGATTTGTAATTCTCAGAGTTAAGAGGTATTTCTCACACCCTTCACCCTTACCCCCTTAGCCCCCCCAATTTTAAAGTTAACACTGAGTTATGAATGATCCACAAAAGCCTGTTCTAAAAGGAACAAATACTGGATTAAAGTGATTAAGGTGGCATTAACTGACTTAAACATTCTTTGTTCCTGCACTGGCATACGTTTTGCTAATAAGCTTAAGCAAAAATTAAAATTTTGAAGTTGTAAAAACAAAAATAAAAGACAAATAATTACTTTCTTTAGAGACTGACTTTAGGTCTTTTAAAATGCATTAGGAAAATGTTACCTTTGTAAGTGTTCTCTTTTTTGTGTATGTAAATAATATAAGTTAATTCAGAGTGGTATGTAATTTTAAATATAGTACAATAAATACATTGGTATATATATACCCAGTGTGAGCATTGGGTATAACGCTCACAATGCTATATGAGAGGAAAGATAAAGAAAATAAAACAAGAGCGCAGATAAGACTTCAAGATGAAATAGGAGGGCTTTTAGGAATTAGTTAGGAGTCATAATGTCTGCATGCAGGCTAGAATTTTGGGTACCTTTTGTTAAGTGGTCTTAGACTTTGGTCTGAAGTCTCAAAGGTGTTGCAAAGGGAATGGGAGAATGGCTGCATGGAGAGCATCAGTAAGAGCAGTCAGACTGTGACACAGAAGCTGAGGCAGCAGTGCTTGTTTTGGCTCAAAAACTCTTCAGAGAGCAGTGAGAACAAGCTTAAGATGCCTTGAAAAGAGCTATTTGCTTTTTCTGTCTTTCAGTGCGCAGTTTGGAGAAGAGACGTAGAGAGATACATACACATATATATCTATGATATACATATATGAGATATTAAGGTGACTCGATCTATTTTATGAAGCCTACCCAGATATTTAAAAACGAACCCAAAACCTCTGCAGAATTGACAACATTCCAGCAGAACTATCTCTTATTGATCCCATCTGCAGTGGAAGTTCACCAAACTTTTTTTTTCCCACTGTGTTACGTACTCTGCTTTCTGTAGCTGCATCTGTCAGCTCCTAGATGAGGTCTTCTGTCTGAACATTGCGAAGAATAAATAAACTCAGTTTCTCTCAAAGACACTATAACTGAACAGTAAGGGCATTTCTAAAAATGTACTACAGTGTATTATATTTTTTAGCCTTCAGGGTGAATGGTGAGTTTTAGATCCTGGAAAAAAAATCATGCCGTGATTATGTTGAAAGTTTTTTTCCCTGTAGATTCCATGCATGTGTTTTTCCCCCACTCTATTGCAGATGTGAAATGTAAGGTGTAATTTGCAGGAAAATTGCTGTTGTGCTTTGAAGACTTGAAATAGTTTTGTTCTTATGCTTACTCCAAGAATAAAATAGATGATAAAATAATTTCTGAAAGACTGGAATCAAATTGAATGGGTGCAAAGACAGTTACAAGGCATCCAGTAGAACTTGGCGCTGACTGCCTAAATATATATTTTAAGCATGAGTGGCAGTTGCATTAACGATGTTTATTTTCACATTTTAGTGTTTTTCCTTAGATTTTACTCAGGGGTGAGTCTCTGTTAAACACTAAACATGGGGCCTCTGCTCCTGACCAAAACACATAGGGAAGTTTTCAGGATACAGTTGCACATTTGTAATGAGGTAACCTTCCTCTCTTTTCTTTCATCCTCATCATTATCAAATACAGAGTTTGAGAAAGAAGTGCAAGGGAGCAGTCAGTAGAGACAAGCATGACTGTAATCTCAGAATAGTCAGGAATTCTAAATGGGAAATTTAGAGATGGCTGTAACACGGCTTTCACATCTTCTATTAGTTGGCTTAATGCATGTCTGTGATGAGTAGATAGGGAGTTTTAGTGACAAGCAATTAATCTTTGTTTTTGTCACAATATAAAAAATAATCTCAGAGGCTTTGGAGGGGAAAGTGCTAGAGCTGCCAGTAGCAGCTGTCAAACGTATTGTTATTCAGGTTGTGAAGCCAGGTTGCAAGACCTTTCTAGTTTGCTGGCTCACATTAATGAGCAAGGAAAAAAGAAGATTGTCAAATAAAGTGTGAACTGGATAGAAATTAGAAGGGCTCGGATGCAGAGTTTGCCTTTTATTGTGCAAAAAATCTTAAGTTTCCTTATTCTTTCAGGAAACTATTACTCTGCTTAGATATGCTCTTTTATGTAGTGTCTGACTTATTTGCTGGTATATTTGTATAGGTGGGTTCTTAATTTTGATTCTTGTTTGACTTAACACTGTATTTTATATTACAACTTTTTGAGTAATTGTCTTGTTCAGTGAACATTGGGATATACTTTAGTTAATGAAGATCTAAAAATATTATATTGACTGCTGTTCTGAAAAATCTCTACTTCTTTAGATCATTGAAGTTGGATTGTGTGAAGTCTTTGAATTGATAAAGGAGACAAGATTTTCTCATCCATCCTTGTGTCTCAGGAGCCTACAAGCCCTACTTAATGTGCTCCAAGGTCAGCAACCAGAAGGCCTGCAATCAGAGCCTCCTGAAGTCCTAGGTAAGATCTCATCTGTTGCTGTATTTTTATTAACATAAACCTGTTATTGTGTTGGGCAGAAGAAAATGGTTCTTATCAAGTATTTGTGAGATTGTAACATGTTTGTTCTCAACTAACTGACTTGATTCTGGAGCGTGAACTCCTTAGGGTGAATGTACACGGTACTTCCTCAGCATGGATCTTTTCTAGAGCAGGAATGTTGGCATGTGAAGGTGTATATGCAGGGTTTCACCGAAACATAGTAAACCGTACAGCCTTACAAACTGGGATTCACTCGTCTTACTGAACCATAAAATACTTTGTCTTTATTGGAAAGAATATAGTCCTAGGGTGAATTTCTCTTCCAATCTGCTGTTGTGGTCTATAGCTTAGATAATGTTGTAATTTATGTGAAGCTGCTAAGCAGAGTGTCAGAATTCTTGCTTTTATTTTCTCTGGTCATCCCAAAGCTTCCCTGAAAATTTATTTTCTTTTTTAATAATATTGAAAATAAAAGTTGAACTCCTGAAGCCTTTGAGAACATGATTGACTATATCATTTAAGTTAAAATCCCATTATCTCTTGTTGGTTCATAGTTTTTACTGATTTATAGAACTGCAGAGAAGTCTATGCTGTAGCCTGTGTTGATAAAAATAATTTTTAAAAAATCTTTAGACTTCATGTATTTTTTCATATTTCATGGCTTAACCATATTCAATTTCCAAGATAGTAATTTGCTACAGAAGGCTTTTATTTTGTATTGATGCCCAGAGTATTAAAAAGCTACAAAGAAGACATTTTGATTACTGCCTTAGTGATTAGTTGTATCTGCTCTCAAGAAAATTTAGCTGGATTTCTGTTAACACCTTGATTGTTACAGATGTTCACCACCAAACAGTTCTTGGAAGGAGGCATATGATCAAAGTAATTTTCAAGCCTCGATTTGAAATGCTTGTTTCTGTGATATGGGTTGTGCTCCAACATGGGTAATGGTCATAAAGAGTAGACAAGTTTGGTCAGGACCTACACATCATCTCAGTGATGAGGTAGACTGAATAGGCAGGTCAAATAACACTTTCTGGCCCATTTCTTGTTAATGTGTTCCACTGTGACACAAAGACTTGCAGGTGTTCTTCTTCGGCCATGGTGATTATCCAGACTTGATATTTTCTGGCTGAAAAGAATGAAAAGTTAAGGATAATTTATGTTTACTGAAGATGCTTTTCTGTCTGAAATTAGCTCTAAACATAACAGCTGAGGAAAGATATCATGAATTTTCCTAGTTTAATTTCTCATTGATAGTTAAGTTGTTCTGTATGATTTTGTGACTTGTCTGTGCAATGGCTGTGTTTTATCTGCAGAATCCCTGTTCCAGCTGCTTCTGGAAATAACTGTCCGTAGCACGGGAATGAATGACAGCACAGGACAGTCCTTGACAGCGCTTTCCTGCGCTTGCCTCTTCAGTTTGGTGGCTGCCTGGGGAGAGACGGGAAGGACGTTGCAAGCAATCTCTGCCATCCTCACCAATAATGGCAGCCATGCTTGCCAGACTATTCAGGTCTTGCACTAAAACTTCTCTGTATCTGGGAATTTATGTAAATGAGTACTTCTCATGAGTTCTGAGATCTGTTGTTTAATTCAGTTACCTTTTTTCCCCTCACTATTTTTGAGATGAGTAGGTATTTCTTTGCCTCTTGAGTTGGAGATAGAAAATACAACATTTTAAAAATTGTCATCTTTTTCACTCACTATTTCTTTTACTGTTTAGGTGCCAACCATTTTAAACTCTCTTCAGCGGAGTGTACAGGCAGTTTTGGTGGGCAAAATCCAAATCCAGGACTGGTTCAGTAATGGGATAAAGAAGGCAGCCTTGATGCACAAATGGCCATTGAAAGAAATATCTGTAGATGAAGATGACCAGTGCCTACTTCAGAGTGATGGTTTTTTCCTCTATCTCTTATGTAAAGATGGACTTTACAAAATTGGCTCTGGATATAGCGGGACAGTGAGGGTAATGTGGCTACTTCTTGTCTGATGAGTGATACTTAATATTTTAATTTAATTTTTATGATGTCCTGTTTCCATGGAGGATCTTACATAGCTTACTAATCATCAGTTCTGTTACAGTTTGTGTAAATTTTTCTGATGATTTCTATGACAATTTGACAGCATTTTCTTTGCATTTTTAATTCCCGTTGTGGTTGAAGACATTATTTAGATTGTAAATGATTATGTGTTGAGTTTTCCCTCTGATATTTGTGAAATGATGGAAGTTTTTTGCTTTTCAGGGCCATATATACAATTCTACATCCCGCATCAAAAACAGAAAAGAAAAAAAGTCTTGGTTAGGCTATGCTCAGGTAGGTGAATACTTAAAATGTGTGGCCCTCGTCATCCCGTTAGTAGTTTAAATAACTTCAACCCTGGCTTAGAGTAAGCTTACCATGGATATTTTATCATGCCTTTGGTTTTCATTATAAAAATAAATTTTTTGGTACTGGCTTCTAAATTATGTTAGATGATGGACATGGGATTGTACTGGCATACAGAAAGGAGTAATGGAGTGTCCTTGCTTTGTGTTGTCACTGGAAAGACTTCCACAAAATAGGATGGTTCAGCACATCGTTTTATGAACTGTACAGTCAATTGATGTGTGTTTCTAAGAGCATGTCAGTGGATGTAAAAAAGTGCTGTTCCAACAAATGTGTAAAAAATAATTGAAATATCTGTTTATGAAAATAAATTGACTTTAGAACATCTGCAGTAAAAAAGGAAATGCTGTTTTGGTTGGGGGAGGATTGAGCATGTGTAAACAATAACTAGAGATAATTGTTGACATTGTCATTGTGGAGTTAACTACACTTGGATGGTTTGGGTTTTTTAGAGTTAGTTTCTGGAATATCAACCACTTTTTCTTACACCTTTATTATTCAATTTAAAAAACCCTCCAAGCATACAAAAAATGTATTTCAGAGAACAATTAATTTACTTAATTTTTTAACCAGTGAGCAATTTTTATTGCATATTGACTATTAACTAAATGATCTCATTGTCCCAGTGTGATTTTTAGTGTACTCCTTGCCATGCTTTTGAAGTGAAATTGTTTGCTACAAATATATGTTCTGTCACTGCAGGTATTGTGTGTGTGTATATATACAGACACATGGAACCTGGTTTTATTTAATGTAAAAGCAGGTCACCAAAAGGTACACTTGCACAAAACAAATGGGTGTGGATGCATTAATTCTGGAGCCTGTTTTACCAGTTTGGAAAGGAACAGGATTCATGTGGTTTCACTATACAGTGTTACATGTTTGGACATCCTGTACATAACTATAAATATATATATATATGTGATGCCTTTTGAGTGCTTGTACAGGTGTATGCACTCACACAGGGACTGTAGCCAAAGGCACTGTAGTTTGGACAAGTGTCATTCTGGGGCTATATTATAGAAAGGTGTGTAACTTGCATTTATTGATAGTTACGTGTCTATAAAAGAGATGAAATGTGTCCTTAGTGTCATTTCCCTTCAGGTGCTTGGTTAACTTAAATTCAAGTGATTTTTCTTACTTTATCATATTAGTTATTTTTAGATTGAAGCTTTTCTATCTGTTTTAATGCTCTCTGCTTACTTTATGTGGGCTTGTTTTTCCTCATTTCACCAAGATTTATTTATTCGGTAGTTTTGATGAAAGAAAGTGTCTTAGTGTGGCAGTCAAACTAGTTAGTTAATATTTTTTTTAATCTAGTTTTTAATGCATATATTAATATGCATTAATTATTGCCCTTCTCTATAGGGTAACATTATATATCGCCTCCCTGTAATTTCTGTGACTATTTTGTTGATTTGAAAAATGGAGACAGAAACACTGACTTTTGCTGTGGCTTTTAATTCTAATTGCATACAAATAACAGAATTATTATGCAGGGCTTCAGAAGTTGTATACAAGCTTCAGCACGCTAATCTAAGGCATGTAGAAAGTAGAGGCAGGGAGTCAAATTTCCATTTTTTAATGTAGAATTGGATTAGTAGAAAAAATGTTGATCATCATTTGATGTAAAAGGTTTCCACTATTTTAAAGCAATATCTAAAGTAACGGTTGCATTTTTTCCCTTTTAACATCTGTTGGTGTAATAGAGAATATTTTCATACCTATATATATATATTTTTGCTCTTGCCAGGGCTATTTATTATATAGAGATGCGAATAATCACAGTATGACAGCCATAAGAATAAACCCTGAAACTTTGGAACAAGACGGTACAGTTGCTTTGCCAGGTAAGAACCTCCAGATAAGAGAAATTTGGTATAGCTTGCAGTTGATACATGTTATGTATGTTCAGGCAAGCAGAAGAGAAACTGAGAGATTTTGAGGTCACAAAGAGATTGCTTTATGACTTTGCTTTACTTCGGACCATCTTAAGTATTTCATTTAGAGGCCTTGCATTTTACTCCAGTTACTGGACATTGCAACATCTTAGAATATGTTATCGTCTTAATTTAGAGACTACAAAAACTTTAGATGCCTTCTTAAAAATTTTTATTTCTTTCTCATTTGAACTTTGAGTGTTTGGCACACATGTGACTTTGTTTCCATGATCTCTTTCATGTAGGTAATTATAAACTATGAACAAAAACCACTTGGTTTTTAAAAATATATCCAAAAAGCAAAGGTAGTTCCTGAACACTGATGGACCATGCTTCTGATGTTTATATTGGTAGTGGATTTTTTGGTTTATTTGTTTGGGAATTTTTTTTTTTTTTTTCAGTTTTGGGGGTTTTTGGCTGGGTTTTATTTGTTTTGTGGGGGGCTGTTTGGTTTCATTTTGATGGCTTTTTTCAGAGGAGCCTCATAACTTCAGTCTCTAGAGAATGAGGATGTTCCTGGAATGTGCTTTAATGGCCTCCTAGTGAAATACATCTGTTCTTGGCTACTCACATAAACAGCAGAAGGACACAAGAATATTTTTTGATCAAACGATGACAGGCTTATTCTGTAGGTCAGAAGAAAGATTTTGTGTTTTCTCCTGACATAAATAAGAAACCACTGACTGAAACCTCAGGAAAGTTCTTCAGGATTTTTAAATGCAAACAGTGATTTTTTTAAACAGGTTCTGAATGTTGAATCTAGTCCATGCAACCTGCTGTGCATCCCTAAAGTTTGGATACCTTTTTAAGCTGCTCTTGCTTTTTGTGGGGCTGTATGACATATTTCAGTGAGAGTACATTCAAGGACCTGAAAAAATGCCTTTCAGAGTGGTTTTTCAACTTTCTTCACCTCGGGGCAGCTTCTTACAGGAGTAGGGTTCTTTGATGTCCCTAATTATGTTACCATTTGTAAACAAATCAGTGTTCTTCGTGCACATCTTCAGAGACTTGAGCACGTTTAAAGTCTACCCTTCTGAGCTGTTAGCTTGCATTTGCAAATTTCAGTGACACGTGTCATTCTGCAAGACCACTTTGTATTTATACTATAAAAAGGCACAAATTAAAGTAGAGTATCCCTTCTCAACAAATTGCAAAAGCAAATCTTACAGCTCTGGGAATACCCATTCAGAAATTTCTCAAATTATTTTGCACAGTTGCATTTTATATGGCTTGTGATGGTGTCAAAGTAGATGTTAGATGTTCTTTGTAACTCCAGTCCTTTGTATTTCAGCCTTGGACTTTGCTGTTTTGCTTTGTGCACTTCTACACATTTACCTTAGTGTTTTATTGTGAGCAGATATGACCTTGTTCTTTTGCCTAGGACAAATTCCAAGGGGCCCACTTCAGGTTATTTTCCTTTCCCATTAGAAAAAATGAAATGAAGTTAGGGGGAACGTGTCTGACCTGAGGAAAACTGAGTAGGTACTTAACTCTGAATACTACTGGCTGCCCCAGTAAAATCTTGCAAGTCACTGTAAGTTGTTCTAGTTCTGAAAAGCCATGCTGCATAGAAGTAGAGGCCCGTAACCTTGCTAACAGCTGAACACAGCAAATATTTGCTCCTAGTTGGTATGGTATTCAGATGTGGCTGTATCTGGAATTAATCTCTTTCAAATGCCTGGGCTGGTGCATTTTAAAAAGGTATTAGAATTTATTCATACAGGGGATGCATAGGACATTTGAGCTTGTTAGGACATGTGTTTAGAAGTTGATCCTAGATAGAAGTCACATGATCTTAAAGTCAGAGAACTATGGAACATTATTTTCTCTTTTCTCAGACAGTAGGATCCATCAGTTTCTTGAAACCATAGACTTCTATTTTTAAGGGGCATTCTTTCCACTCTGATAGATGATATTGCAAATCCAGCCTTATATTTGCAACTACCAGTCTGTGTGTCAATATTCTTGTATCTAATGCCTTTACCAAGATTTGTACAATGTACCTGAGTAGTGCATCTGTTTTCTCAGTCCATGTATCATAAAAGAATGTCTGAATTACATGAGAATTTACTGGGTGACTGGACCTGAATTTACAGAAGTTTTCATCTTCACCATTTCTTTCAACAGTAATGCTTACTGCATGCCTTAAAACAGTTTGTCTTCAGCTGAAGAAACTGAAGTCACATAGTTTATGGTCTTATTGTTCTTTGAAATTACAAATTAGTATCTTGGAGCTCAGGACTATTCCCTTAGTGTGAAAAGTATTTCTAGCTGAGGGTGGCCTAGATGACCTCAAGGCCTGTGTCATTAGCAAGCACAGAATGCACCACATGGATGTGGAAGTGATGCTTGACAGTCATCTTCCCTTGAAACCTCTAAGAAGGCTGTGATTAACAAATGTCTGTAGTTACGTATTTTTAGTAAAACATAAAACCTTTCTCTTATAGTAGTCTCCAGACAGAAACCTCAGTTATCTTCATCCCCATAGTAATTTCCAAAGTCAGATTGAATAAGATTTAGTATTGTTCATACAAGCTCCTTCCTAGCTGAAACACTATATTGTCCTAGTTTTTCCAGCTACTCCATTTGCCTTTTATTTTTCAGTCTTCCCATTAATTTGGTATTTAATGCTGGACCTGGATGTTACCTAAGCAAGTGCTAAATTTAGGAAGTCTTCTGAAGAACATGTATAATAAAAAACCCCATCCCTGTTCCAGATTTCCTCTTCAAACAGATCTACCAAACATAGGAACAGCCCCGAGAATTACTTACTGTGAGACTCGCCTCTTCTTGAAATGTCTCAAGCAATAGGCTAAATAGTGTAATATGGACCCACTGGTGGCCAGAATGTGCTGTTTGCCTGGCTGTTCTGCTTATGTGAGCATGTTATTTTCAGTCATTCAAGGAAACTTAATGCTTACCCACTTCCTGTAACCTTCGGACAAATGTCATTTAGAATAGTTTTGGAACTCCTCATCCAGTTACTGGTAGTTCTTTTGTTTTATCACGCTTTTTAATACTGCTTTGCAGCATAGAGAATTAGTAGTGTGAACTGCCTTTGGTTGTTAAATCTGAGATTATTTTTGAGACAGCAATATTTCAAACTTCAGTGTTGCTTCTGCCACTCTGTCATGCTTGCTGCATACCCTCTGTGATTCATACCTGGGTGTGCTCTAAGTGGAAGTAAGGCTGTCTACTTTTAATACTTTGCTTCCAGGTGTGAGAATTATAGAAGGCTTTCTAATGCATATTCTGTTCCTGGTAAAATGCTGTATTGGACTGGGCATTATATCAGGAAAAAGTAAACAAGTTACTGGGTTTTGTGGGGTGTTTTCAGCTGTATTATTTTTAATGCTCCAGCTAGGTAGCAAAAAATAGCAAACTTGCTGGTTATGCTAGAAAGACATTGTGTGCGTCATTTAGCATTAAATTTATTAGGTAAAATGCTAATAATGGATCTTTGTTCAGGTTATGAAGCAAGTGTTTGGAGTGTAAAGTGACTGTCCTGTAGTACTTTTGGAAGAGGTCTCTTTCTTGCATGTAATCAATGAGACAAACACCTTACAAACTGTATGATATCAATCTCTTTGCTAGTAGCTCCATCAACAGAGCAGGGAGGGAAGATGAAATGGTGTAGGGACATTTAAACTTGCAGAAAAAGTGGTCTTTTTCTTTTTTTTCTCCTAATTTGGGTAGAATTCTTTCCATACCATTTTTCTTGGAATTAGCTGACCTATTGTCAATAAATGAGTGATGTATTCAAGTATATACTTCATAGTTTTCAAAACCCCTCTATATTTTCAGTTAATAGTTTGGTTTAATTTATAAAACATGAAAAAAATGAGATGAATAATGAAAACCGTGATTCATTTATTTCTCTAGGAAACATTTCTTTAAAGATAATGGTCCTTATATAAAAAAAAGTCTTTGGGGAAGGAGAACGACTTAATAGTCCCGGAAAATACAAATTTAGTTGTGTTACAGTAGTTTAGAATATGCCTCACAGGTGACTACTGGATGTTTTTTTTTTTTTTGCAGTTAAATATTTGGGTGTAAGCACTTACATTTCATTCAATGGAAAATGCTGTAATAACTCTTACGGGGAGCTATGGAGAATTACATGCTTTTGGTGAGACAGAAGGTCTTAGTGTAAAATAACACATCAGAACAGTATGATCTCAGTTTAGACAAAGTAGAACTCTCAATCTGATTGGAGTGAGAATGAATTAGACAAAAGAAGAGATTAGTGTGTATATGTATGCTAATATAAACTGATGCAGTGCACTGCGTTTTTCTCTCACAGATTGTCATACTGAAGGGCAGAATATCCTTTTCACAGATGGAGAATATATTAATCAAATCGCGGCATCTAGAGATGTAAGTTTTACAAATGATGGGTAAATTATTTTTCTCTCAACTGGGTTTTATTTTATAATTCTTATAGCTTCCTTTTTGCTTCATGTTTGGCTTTTTTCTTCACTAACACAACTAAGGAGGAAATCCATGTAACTAGCAATAATGAGAAACTGCTATATCTGTGCATAAAAAAGCAGTATTTTGGTATTTATTCACACAATTTTGATTTGTGATGGATTTTGAAATTTTTCAAGGTAAGTTTTCAGAAAAACGCCATTGCTCATTCAGGGAAAAAAAATCTTATACGTTGAATAATGTCTTTTTAACATGTTCTGCAGGCTCTTTGTGGGATAAACTTCTTAAATCTTATTGATAAATTTTTTTCCTGATATAATTTCCTGTAATTGCTTTGGAAATTGTTGGGGCATTTCAGCCAGTTTTAATAGAAGAGATAGGAAATATAGTACATTCCAGCAGGAAATATACTAAATTCTAATAGATTTTTGTGTGAAAATTGCCTGTTGGCCAAAGCTGTGGCAGCTCAAAGAAGTTATCCTACTAGGGACAAAACCGTAGTGGTGATTGTATGATTTTTTCAGCAGCTACTGTTTTTAGTTCTGGTGTGGTTTTTGGTAGTGAGAAATCTGTAGAATAGGGAAGGGGTGAGACAGGATTGTCAAAAGATGCCAAACATCAACTGTAAGAAAACCAGGATTAATCCATTTCCCTCCTAACAGAAAAACTGTTGGGTTTTTTTTTTAACATGACCAGATGAAGATACTCTGGACTTGTAAACAGAAAACTCTTCTAGCTACTCTTCACAGCAATCACTATGCACGCAGAATTTTGGGTGCTGAATCAGGAGAAGTTGAGGGATTAAAAGATAGATGTAAATAGTTACAAAAGTAGGATTTCTACAGCAGTTGACTACTTTCATAGTGTTCATAGCATTTTCATAGAACTCCATATATGATTTAGGCATCAGATACTTACTTCAGCTTGTTCTGATGGCCTCTTTCTTCTTTTCTCCTCTGTAGTAAATGTTATAATAAATATGACATTATCAATGTGTCCTCTGACAGTTTACTCTGAAATAAGACTATGTGGATGCACTTAGGACTTGTAAATTAATGCATTTATTATACAGTCTAAAGTGGATTTTTGTATTTGTTGCAGGATGGCTTTGTAGTGCGAATATTTGCCACGAGTACTGAACCAGTATTGCAACAAGAACTGCAGCTTAAGCTTGCAAGAAAATGCTTACATGCCTGTGGCATCTCATTGTTTGATCTGGAGAAAGATTTGCACATTATCAGTAAGTTCTTTTCTTTAAAGGTTGATAACAAGTCTGGTAGTTCAAACAATAGAGGTGAAACACTGCCCTTCCCTTTGGCTCTGTGATGTGCAGGAAGATACAGCTCCATAATAAGCACATGGAGAGGCATTTGAAACTTTAAGCATTGTTTGACTCAGAGTCAAATCCATACACCCATTTTGAACCACCTTTCTGTCTCTAGTACTATTCATGGTTTTCCAGTATTTTCTTTCAGTTGTGTAAGAAATATATAATTGTTTGAAGCTTGGACTTTTTAAAACGTAGTTAAGCTGTGGAACTCCTTGCTGTGGGTCAAAGTTAAAAAGTTACAAGGACCACTGACTGGATTAAAGGGGAAAGAATTACATTGAAAAACATGTTTGCAACAGAATTTGAAGTGAAGAACTGTTAGTATCTATGAAGGTATTTTGAAAAAATATCGCTTGGCCTGTGCTTTGTGGTATTTTTGCTCCGTCGAGCCTGCTTTTGGCTCTGTCTAAACAAAAAAAGCGTATTTGACTACATGGACTAGCAGAGTTGGATAGGTATCTGTTCTGAAAAACTGCCTGGTTAAACCGATCAGTTAACACAATCTTACTTGCGCAGGTACAGGGTTTGATGAGGAATCAGCTGTCCTTGGTGCTGGGAGAGAGTTTGCACTGATGAAAACTGCTAGTGGAAAGGTACTGAAAATAATCTGTGGTAAATAGCAAATTGCACCAATAGATTTGTGTTTTTTAATTTAATCATTATTTTCTATAATTCCTTTTTGCCTTTTCTGTATGTTAAAATGTATGTCTATGACTGTATTCAGATATATTTTCAGAGCCTGCTTTAAAAGACAAATAGTTATTTAAAAACATAAACAGATAATTGGAACCCCTGAGAAATCCATAACTTGTATTTACAGGATTTTCTACAGTCAGTCTCACAATGAAGGGCTTTGTTTTAAATTTGGGACACAAAATTGCCTTCTCTCTGCAAATGATGTGTTAGCATCTTTGCAAAATTTTACCACCTCATAACATTCCTCAGGATGACCGTAGTAATTTACTTAAATCCCATCCTGATTTTTTTTCTGATCCTTTAGAGAATTACTGATTCCCCTATGGAAATTTTTCAGTTGATATCTTTAAACCTATTCTTAGTGATTTGATATGTTGGTTCTGCTTAGTGGAGACTCTTTTAGATGTATTTGCATATTCATGGAAATTTAGAAAAAATACTGTCACTGACTCTTTACATTATTTACCCTGTTTCTGTGTCACTGTGAAATACTAATGCTGTTTATCTTGTAGAAGCATGGTCCATTATTTGCACATGTTCAAAATTGCATTGCTTTATTAGAATGAAGGCCTTGCTCTGCTGCTGTCAAAACGGTGAAGCTGTTGAAATAATTTTTTAGAATAAAATTAATGGTATTTAACATAATTTGATCAAGTAGAACTATTCAGTGTTGGAGGAGACAGATTAACGTGATCATTCAACTAACAAAAATGCCTGTTCAATATAAAATTAACACATTTCCTGGGTTTGGTCTATAAAGTTGTCTGTTAAGGTAGGAAATACAATATATAAGGCAATTTAAAATGGCTTTTGGTGCCTCATAGGTTGATATACCAATTTTATAGAACTGTTGAGTTGTGTGGTTCTAAAGGAGACTTGGTTTGTGTCAGTAGTTTTGTGTTTGTTCACATTAAATATCTTACTCTGTTATTTATGTACTCAGTAGCCACTGTGTATTTACTAAAAATGTTTTTAAAAGGTGTTGAAGCATATTAAAATATGTAGTATTTCATTACTTTGAATTGATTTTATTGTTATAATACCATCTTCTTTTACACGGACCAGACATTTTTGTGAAATGTTTTAAATGCTTAGTTTCCTCTGAGTAGTTTCTTCTGTTCTTTCTTGTGTGTTCAACTCATCTAGCCAAACAATTATATATGAAAACTCACTCAGTGGCTGAGTAGAAAGCACATTTCAAAATAAGCAGAATCTACTCCAAATGTTTCCCCCATTAAGTCAATATTGATGGGTTTGAGATAGAGATATTGAAATGGCATTAACAAAATCAGGAAGAGTGCTGTGTGGTTTGAAATGAGATGATTTAAAAACAGTGCAACTTTGAGAATTATGTAAGCTTGAAGTGCTGTAGCATAACTAAAAATGATAAACTTTTTTCTCCTAGATTTATTATACTGGCAAATATCAGAGCCTTGGAATCAAACAGGGTGGCCCTTCAGCCGGCAAATGGGTTGAACTCCCAATCACAAAATCTCCAAAGATTATTCAGTTTTCTGTTGGACATGATGGCTCACATGCCTTACTTGTTGCTGAGGATGGAAGCATATTCTTCACAGGTTCTGCTAGTAAAGGAGAGGATGGTGAATCAAGTATGTATCATTGCTTGCTTGACCAGTGTTGGTAAAAGCCTCTTAAACAGTTTTTAATTTGAAAAGAAGAATTCCAAGAACATGTAAGCATGCCATTTGTGCTGGAGATAATGCTGGCCACAAGTCCTGACAACCAGTTCCAAAACCTCTCCCAGCTACAGAATCTGATCTCTGTTTTACCAGTTTGGATTGTGTGGTGGAAGTACTATTTTAAAGTTGTCCTGAGGAAAGACAGTTGTAAATTTGCTTAAGAGGCCATGCTGTCTGCCTGGGACTTGAAAAAACTGTGGAGCCAAACTTTTGCCTCTTCACTGTTATTTTCTTGAGCTTTGGAAATGGGTGTTTTGCTGACTGGAGAGGTGCATTGATGAGAATTGTAGAAGTAGATCTTCTGTGCTTCATCAGGCAGAATTCTTCAGACATTAGAGAGGACAGATTAATTTGATCTTCAGACTAACAAATGCCTCATCAATATAAAATTAACACGTTTCCTAGTCTTGATTTCTGTAGTTGTGTGTAGGTTGAAACAGACTTTGTAAGACAATTAAAGATAGCTTTAAGTGCCCTGAAGCTGTGATCTGCTGTAATATTAAATTAAATACTTCACTTTAGGAAACAGATGGTAGATGTGGTAGATTAATAAGAATAATTAAAGTGTTATGAAATACTTGGAGAATCATTTCTGAAAGATCCTGATCTAATCATGTCTTTGCTTGCCATTGAATTTTTTGAGAGGAGTCAGTAAGCTAATCCAATTAAAATAAAACCAGGAGATTGTACATATAGTTAGTTGCTTGGGTTTTTTTCATTAGCAGTCTGAAAACTTAACAATTATGCCTGTGATGGCTTGGGGGTTTTTTAGTAGATTTACTTGTGATTTATTTATTTCTTTAAAGCTAAAAGCAGACGGCAATCAAAACCATATAAGCCTAAAAAAATTATTAAAATGGAAGGAAAGATTGTCATATCTACAGCATGCAATAATGGAAGCAGTTCTGTAATTTCAAAAGATGGAGAACTCTACATGTTTGGAAAAGATGCCATTTACTCTGATAGTACAAGTAAGTTAATATTGGTCTTTTAAACGGTTTCTCAACTAGAGTAATTGAAATCAGTGTGGAATTTTTTAGCTTATAAAAATGTTGCTTGTGCATTTCTTACTTTCTTAATGTATTTCTGACATTCTGTTAATTCAGACAAATATGACAGAAGGGCAGAACAAGGCAGTTTCCTAAAGTTCTGTAAAAGAATTTAGCATCAGTGGTGACAAATATCCAAATTAATTCTTCTGCTAAGGAGAAGAAAAAAAAAATTCAATTGTATTAATCTGACATGAGATGGCCACACAGGAAATAGTCACAGAAATGAGATGTGCTTTCCTACAAACAAAGGATGCTGGAAGTTGGGCCTTATATGTTTCTCTGCTCATAATGTAGCAGGTGATCCTGTACATCACAGTTTAAGTAAAACATTAATGAAATAAACTCCTATGGCTTTATGACTCCTTTAGAATTCTTTTTCAAAACAAGTCATTTGCAGCAGTTTTAGGTTTGCTTTTGGCTTTTCTTTCTTTGCAGGACAAGTGGTCTAGGCCTAGTTCTCCTTTCAGTTTTTATTCCGGCAGTTGTTTTTTATATCTGTTTTTTTTCTCCCTTGCTGTAAATTTAAAAATTGTCAGTATCCACTAGCAATTTTGTTATATCACTGAGTTTCCTTCTTGGCTAGAAAGTGCAATTTGTCACTCAAGTGTTTTATGTCTTACAGGTTTAGTAACAGATTTGAAAGGCCATTTTGTGACTCAAGTAGCCATGGGCAAAGCTCACACCTGTGTGTTAATGAAGAATGGAGAAGTTTGGACATTTGGAGTAAATAATAAAGGACAATGTGGACGAGACACAGGCTCTATGAGCCAGGGAGGAAAAGGTGTGGGACCTTGATTTTTTTTTCTCTTTTCTTTTGTGGCTGGCAAATATCAGAAGTGAAAACAAAGCTAAACCTTTTGTTACAAAATGTAATTCCAATACTAAGGCTTGAATACATGCAACATGCTTAGAAAAATTAAGCCTTCCCATGCACAGAGAGGTTTCCAAAAAGTCACTGTGCTGGCTGAGCAGGCAAATCAGGCAGTCAGTCATTCCTTTTAAAACCTGATCTGTGAGTGTTCTTTAGAGCTTCAGCAGTAAGCCACTGTTCATAGACACATAGAATAGTTTGAGGTGGTAGGGATCATTTAAAGGTCATTTAGTCCAAGCCCCTGGCAATGAGCAAGGACATTTTCAACTAGATCAGGTTGCTCAGAGCCCTATCCAACCTGTCCTTACTTCTCTGGCTAACCAGAACCTTCTCTGTTGGCCTCAGAAAGCAACTGTGTCTTATTTCAATATCTTAATTAGGTTTTGGAGTTGAGAACATGGCAACAGCAATGGATGAAGACCTGGAAGAGGAACTGGATGAAAAAGATGAGAAGTCCATGATGTGTCCTCCAGGCATGCATAAATGGAAGCTGGAACAGTGTATGGTGTGCACTGTATGTGGAGATTGCACAGGCTATGGAGCCAGCTGTGTTAGTAGTGGGCGTCCTGACAGAGTACCTGGAGGGTAAGCAAATGTGTGGGAATGTGCGTGGTACAGTGTGTTGGATGGCTAAAGCACTTGTTGAATGGGAATTGAGTTGAAATTTCCATCTAAAGTAACATTATAGCTAAATATATAGTTGTATGTGCTTTTAAAATCAGAAATGGCTTAAAATTTCTGTAAATAGCTTGTGGTGATTGTAGTTTTGTAGGTGATTTGTAGCTTGGTTACACCATTTGTAATACCATTTGTAGCTTGGTGTACACCTTGTTAGCAAGGTGTAGCTTGTAGGTGATTTAGTTTTAAAAACTTTTTTTTTACTTTAGTTTTTAGTTCTTTACTAGAAGCTGTTGATATGATCACCAATATAATTTCTGCCTCTTGACAGAGCTGCTGGCTCAGGATAACTGTTCTTCATCAAGATGATGGAAGTTTTTTATCTTGCTATTCAAATTGCTTTTATCTGTTACTTCTTAGTTGAGCTAGAGGGCCACTGCTTCACCATTACTATTTCTCAAGCATTTTGTGTGCTCATTGTTTCTTTGTTCATGTTTTCATGTGGTATACCTTAAATGAAATGAAGAAAAGTTATGCTGAGAAATCAATTCAGTGTATGGTCAGTGTATGATCCTGGCACCATACAATGCGGCTAGGATTTAAACCAGCTGTACTTTCTGTTTATCTCAGGAAGACTTGCATGTCCACAGATAGAACAATCTAATAATCTATGTTTTAATTACAAAGGCATCAGTAATGCACAAAAATAAAAAATAGTGATAAAGCAACTCTGTTTGCTGCAGAATCTGTGGCTGTGGCTCAGGTGAGTCAGGCTGTGCTGTGTGTGGCTGCTGCAAGGCATGTGCTAGAGAACTGGATGGCCAGGAAGCAAGGCAAAGAGGAATCCTTGATGCTGTAAAAGAGATGATACCTTTAGATCTCTTGCTGGGTAAGTGATATTAAATTAACAAGATGGCCTTTAATTCTCATTCTTACTGCACTTTTTTCTTCCCTCCCTCAGTACATTTGTTTACACACTTTATTATTACAGAACTGTTTTAGTATAATATTGTTAAAATGGTGCATAACAGTCAGATTTATTGGTGATATAGCAAAGTAGGATCATTCTGTTAAGTGAACTGTTCTAAGCTTACTCTCACTATAGTCAGCTGTGCCACTTTGTGACCTGTGTAGTTATGATACTAATGTTAGTACTACAAAGTTGCTCTTGTCCTTTTTGATACCCTGAAAACTTTTCTGTAATGTTTTTATCAGGATTTAAGCATTCTTAAACTAAAACGTAGCTAATTAATGTAAAATCTTTTCAAAATATAAACAGTGGTAGAATTGGTTTAATAATACTTTCTGAAACTTTTTAGGAGAGAATGGAGATAACCATGACAACACATAACTAAATATATATATGTATATGCCAAAGTACTCCTCAGTGATGTTGGAATTAACAGATTCATGAAGACTAGGAAATTAGGAGATTAAGCTTAGAACTCCTCCAAATTTACTCAAATCTCTTTTTTTTATTGTCAGGGCCATGTAAAGAGCAGCTAGTAAGTAGGTTTTCAGTTTTCATTTACTTAACTTCTTTTAGGGTTTATTGCCACCATAACAATTTTAAGGATAATTTTACATGTCTTATTTTCTTAATCTTTCTTAGATTTCTTAAAATATTTCTTATTTTCTTAATCTATTTAGCTGTCCCTGTTCCTGGAGTTAATATTGAAGAACACCTTCAGCTACGACAAGAAGAAAAGCGGCAACGCGTAATTAGGAGACATAGATTGGAAGAAGGAAGAGGTGAGTGACTTACTGAGAAGAGGCTTGAATAGCTTAAGAAACTTCTGAGTCTGTTTTCTAAGAAGGAAAATAGTCTTCCTTCAGTGAGCCTGTACAGTAATCAAACTAAATCACATCCTAAATAGTTTATGTAGCCTGCTTTTAGAAAATTAGGGAAAATACGTGTTTAAAAAGTCTGTATGTAAGAATCAGAATTTTAGTGATGCAGAGGAGCATTTTACACCATTTTCATGGGGCAGTTTTTATTTTTTTTGCTGTTTCCTAGTTGAATGATTGTTTTTTAAAATGTAGATACTAAAACATTTTTATTTAAAGAGATGAAAAGACTACAAGCCTGTCCCATGCTATTTACCTATTATATGAATTATCTAATCACTGTAATAAATTATTCCATTTCAGTTGTCTAATAGTAGGCAGAATTTTCTTCTATAAAATGAACTTTTCTGTATTAGCATAACATGAGAATATTGACACAGATGCAATTAAAAAACAAAACAACACTGCAACGTTTCAAAATTTTCTTATGTTTTACCTACCTTGTTGTTGATTTTCCACACAAACAATAATGTACCTTAAGAACTTTTCAGCACTCTTCATGTTCTAAAATACCTCAGTGTCTTGTCAAATTAAATTTAGGGAATTTAGACTGTTATAAATTGTAATAGTTTTGTGAAGCATGATGATGTGGTTTGCTAAGACCATTGTGTGTTGAGAAATAACTTATTGGGATGTATATGCTTTCAAGTTCCTGCTGTGTTAGTAAATATCACTTTGATTCTTCTTGTATGAATTAGATACTGGTTTTACTTGAATACAAAATGTGACTTGTAATCCAAATTATTTCATAGACTGTGCCAATGAATCTTGTGATGCAAATTGTGTCTTTATTTCACTTGCATTAAGGAGTTGCTGGTTTTAACCACAAATAAGGAGCAGCAAGGAAAAGAAAGCTTGTAGTTGCCTATGCATATGGAAAAGGGTGGAATATTTATTTTTCTTTGCATCTTTGTGGCTGATTTTAGCTGTGAGGTGAAGAGAGGAAGCCTTTGTTTAGGTCATATCAGAGCTGCTGCATGCTACTGGCAAATATTAGGTGCAGCTAACAATTTTTTTTTGAATCCTAATTCAATGCCCAGGCATTTTGGAAAGGTGCTGCTGTTCAGCCCATCAGTAATGACAGAGCTGGGAGGTAAATTTCAGTTAAAAGAAAAAGATGAGTAGCAGAAGAAAATTTACATTTGCTTCTATTTCTGTATTTAGAAGTAGGACCAGAGCAGCTTATCCCTTCCATCTGTCTCAAAAAGCACAAAAAGATCAGTTGAACAGTATCAGGAATGTATTGTTATGGTTGGTTTTACAGGTGTATGGGTGAAAGGAGGTTGTAGCCAGGTGGGGATTGGTGTCTTTTCCCAGGTAACCGGTGACAGGACAGGAGGACACAGTCTTACACTGCACCAGGGGAGGTTTAGGCTGGACATTAGGAACAAGTTCTTCCCAGAAGGGGGGATTGGGCATTGGAATGGGCTGCCCAGGGAGATGGTGGAGTCACCATCTCTAAAGGTGTTTAAGGAAAGACTGGATGTGGCACTTAGTACCATGGTCTAGTTGACATGGGGGTGTTTGATCATAGGTTGGGTTTGATGATCTCAAAGGTCTTTTCCAACCCAGTTGATTCTGTATAGGGACTGTAGCTAAAAAGATCTTGTGGGCCAGCTTGCTGCACACATTTGTATTATATTCTCTCTCTAAAGAGCATCGAAATCCCATACCTGTGTGGCTGTGGGAGGTAGTGGGTATGTCAGTCAGGAAGGGTTGGACATTTGTTTTGGTTCAGAATGACTTCTTGTGATAAAGCTGTGAACAGTGTTTCACAAATACTTAGAGATCTTGATTTATATAATTAGGTATGAATATTTGGTTTGACTAAAGTTTAGGAGAGAGGTGTAAGAGCACAAGTGCTTGAAGTATGCTGATTTTTAAGTGGTCTAATTGTTTGTGCTTCTTTACCAAAGCACCAGATTTAGTCCTGTTACAGTAACCTCTGATTTAAAAAATGTGTTCTTGTGGTCCACCTGAATTAAGAGAAAAAGTGATGGTTATGTCTGCAGGTCTGACAATCCTTTAATTCCTTCACAAGATCAGTTGTGGTCTCTTGTATTGAAGAAGATAAGAATGCTCATCTTTATTTGCATTTATCTGAAAATACAGACTCTGAATTTAAATGTTCTGGGTAGAAGTAGTAGTTGTTTATAGCTGCAATATCAATGACCTGGTTCAATGTTACTATCACAAGCAATTAACTCATTTCTCAAACATCATCCAAGTAGCCTGACACTGTTTTAAGGGACCTGTATACATGCTGCTGAGCAGCAGCACACTAAGTAACTTCAGAAATTTTAAGTGCTTGTGCTGAAGATTTCTTTGGTTTTTATCTTGAAATAAGTCACAAATTATAGTTGCTGCAACGGGACTGTAACCAGTAAATAATTTTTGTATTTCAAGTCAGTTACTCATGTTGCTTTATTCAAGAAAGGAATTCTATTTTAATGAAAAAAAATAGATCTTTTAAATTAATAGTGGGAAAAAAGTGTTTCAGTTTGGGGTAACAGATCAACTATTTAAAAAAAATTTTAAGTTCCTTAATATTTATTATATTTGCTTGCAAATATAAAATTTATTATATTTGTTATTATATATTGTTTGCATTTCTGTGCACAAGTGACTGTGACAAGCAGTGAAGAGGGCTCAAAATCAATTCCACATTTTTGAGTTGGGTATATGATGTTCTGAGAAATAAAGCCAGGTGTATTCATCACAGCTTCTATGCTAAATCATAATATCTCAACATAATTATTGATGAAATTATCTCCCCTTTTCACTCTCTCTGTACTTCTGGTGAGAAGTGAAGGAGCTGATTTTCCATATGGTGGAGTGTTTGTTGTTTTTCAAGCTGGTTTGGGGCTTGGTGAGAGTAGTGAGGGACGAGTATGGAAATAGTTGCGCTTGATTGTTTTCTGTGGCAATGAGGAAGTTTTGTATTTTAGAATATGGTTAGATTATTTTTACCTTCTTAGTAAACTAATTTTTTCATCATGGGGGCATTAAATGATGCCCTAATGGATTATAGAAATCTGTGGACCATATTGTGCAATTAATGTAATGAACCTAAGACTAGCATTTTCTGAGGAAGCTAATCTTGAAAGCTGTTCATGTGACTTTTTCAGATTGGTATTTGAAGTAATAGATTTTGGAATAGTTAAAGATTTCAATTTATCACTTGAAGATAATTCTGGAGGGGTTTTTTCCGAAGGTAGTGAGAATGTTAAAATAGCTTTTAAAACTATATTTAACTAATAAGCTAAAAAAACCAGAAATGGTTCTTAAAACAGTGATAATAAATGGTCTTATGCTTCACTGGTATTTCACTACCGCTCTTTCTTAGCCTATAATGTAAAACCTCTAGATGATCATTACTGAGATGCAGATTTGGTATGTAATTAAGGAAGGTTTAGCTTTTGATGCCATTACAGAAAAGGAAAATTAATTTTCATCAGTTTTATTCTACTTGCAACAACAAAGAACCCACAGAAAATTGATTAATTTTAGTCAAAGCTGCTCTGTTTTGAGACAATATATCTGAGGCTGCCTAGATCTGGGCATTTTTTCATTTTTCTGAAGTGTAACTGATTCAGTTATTTCAGTGATTAGTTTTACCCTGGTAGGCTAAGTGTCATAAATCTGTTTAACATCTCCACAAGCCACTCTGAGCTTGGAATCAGTTTGTCTGTTCATTGCTGAACATACACGGAAATACAGAGCAGAACTGTCTATACAAGTAAAATGTTACTAAATAATAGTGCAGCTTCTTTTTATGGTGTTAGTTAAGTGTTTATTCTGATGCTTTCACAGTTATATTTGTTTCAAGGTTCTTTAAACAAGCCAAAACCAATCGAAAACCCACTACCTTTTCCCTTGAAACGATATCAAATTCATACATGACTTTTTAAGAATGTTTTTAAGAGAAAGCTGTAGGCTTTTGCCCCTGATGACCCTCAGGTATGGTTCTGTGAAGTTTCATTGTTGTATTTGAGTCTGTGATTCCTTTCTGAAAGAGCTAATTATCAATAATAAAACTGATGTTTAAAGTAAAAATATTTAAAATTTCAGAAGTCAGATTTGTAGTAGACTCAGTGAGACCAGTTCTGGTTAATATTTGCTGTTTTAATTTACTTCCTATATTTATATATGGAAATACATCTTTCATATTTATTTAACAGTATATAAGAAGTCGAGTATTCAGAAGGAAGAAAGGGTCAAAATTAAGATTATCATAAATCTTACTTCCATCTTAATTCTCTTATTACTCCCATATTGCCCTGCATGCTTGTTTTGGCTAGTGTGCATCTCTTTTTTCCCTTTAAAAGGCCTAATTTTTCTTCCACCCCTGATTTGCACAATTTTAATCTTGGTTTAAGACTACAGGAAGAGACACGTATCTTGTCTTTATTTTCAATGTTTTGAACAAAAGAAGCAAACTGTAATTAACCTTAGAGCCTGCACATGACATTTTCCATGAATACTTTTGCCTTAATAATAAATTGCTAGTCATAGTCTGAAAAATACAGTTTTAAAGAACATGTGCCATAACTATTATCCCTGCCCCCATAAGAATATTAAGTTGTTTCTTTTAAAAGGGCTTTATAGGTGGGACACTATCTCACTCTAATGTTTTCCACTTCTAGTGGAACTGAAGTGAAGTGTTTGTTTCCAGTTCCATTTTCTGAAATACTTTTCTTTGAAATTTACAACCTCTTGACCTATTAGATAACCAGTTTCCTATATTAGGGTTTTGTCTCCCTATTTTATTACTAAAAAAACCCAACCAAAAAAGTAAAAAAACCTCTGCTTGGTCTCTTTCAAGAAGCCAAAATAGGTTTTCACAACAGAGGGTATGATCTAACGTAGGACTTTGCTCTGCAACCTGAATTTATACTGCTTTTCTGTATACCTCATGATACATGTCATCATGTACTATTTTTCCAGGTAGCCTGCTGTGTTCAGTGCACTGGTGCAGAAGTCACCATTTGAGATAATTGATTTCAGTCTTCTGTAATCACAGGTTGCCAAATAGCATTTGTTTAGGTTGAGGTACTAGAAGAAATCAAAGTATGTGTAATATAAAATCAAACATGAAACTCTTTCATGGTTGTGTCTAAGTGCTTAGATGACCAAGAATGCCAAAGCACGTCAATGCATGTAGGATGAAATAATTGTATACATTTTTCTTAGGTCCACTGCATTATTTAATAAATGCATTCTATTTGCAGAAAATGAAATTATTTCTGTGGTTAAATATATTTTTTTAATGCTTTCAATTCCCTGCCAAACAATGTCCATTTTAAAAAGTCTGGACCAAGAAAGGAAAGCTTGTCTTGACATTTCAGCTAGGGCTGTTGAGCATCGCAGCTTAGCTATGGAAAAACAGTCTGAAGGGAGAGAGTGAATGTCATTTTGCATCATACAGCGACTGATTTAAAATAGCTCTGTAGTCTACCAGTGACTCCTCTTTGCTTATCTCTGTCACTTGATCTTCTAAAATAGAGACAAGTAATAGATTGTTGTTCCCCATGCAGATCTATGTTAGAGGCTTCTGGAACAGTTTTCCAAATA
This sequence comes from Daphoenositta chrysoptera, assembly GCA_013397915.1. Taxonomy (NCBI): domain Eukaryota; kingdom Metazoa; phylum Chordata; class Aves; order Passeriformes; genus Daphoenositta; species Daphoenositta chrysoptera. The sequence goes on from VZRO01002375.1 coordinate 46,594, forward strand.
ACATTCTGCAGGCATTTTTTAACAAATTAAAGGAAGTATCTAATGCATGGCTGGATTGTTCCACCAGAATATTCAAGGTGTACCTAAGCTTTGCTCCCTTTTTACAGACAACCTCAGATGTAAGCAGAAAGCAGATGCGGTCTCCGTGAATTGTTCTAGTGTTCCTGTGTTATTTTGGAGGGAGAGGGAGGTACTTTACACCTTGCATCACATGGCCAAGGAGGCAGACACCACAATGCAATCAAAATGTACATGTTTCCTATTCTGTTATGATCATGTTACAGATTTAGCATGCACAAAAAGCCAAAGAAGATAACAGACCTGTGTTACACGGATTTGGGTGCAAATTACTGTGAAATAGCATTCTAATGCATTTCACTTTATTTTGGATTCAAGTTCTTTACACAGTGGTGAATAGTGTATAGGAATATCCAGAAGCAAAGATAAATTGCACATTGGTCAGAAGGTTTGATTGTTACAGAATTGTCTTGACTAGGGGAGTGTGATTCAGATGAGTAGGTTGGAATCTAATGGCAGCTGTGGGCTAGCACCGTGCTGGAGCTGACAGCCACCTATGCTTACTAAACATCCTCTGTCTTACAAATCTCCTGTAGTTCTTTTTCTCATCCTACTGTACTTCACTTCCTTCTGTCCTTCTGAAATTCTCTTTTGTTATCTTTGCTGTTAGCACTAAAATGCCAAAGGCTGCCTTCAGGGCTGTATCTTGTTCCCTGCACTGTTTGTTGTCCAAACATTTTTTTGGAACTTCAGAATGTTTGCCTAAGTCATCTAGAGATCACTTCAGTCCCCCAGAAATATTTTAGATCTATACTCTTCAAGTCACAAGTCTTTGCAGTTCTTGCATCTCATTTTGCAACTTTGCTAATCTCAGTTTCACCTTTGTCATGTTGTCCTGTCCATTCTCTATTTCTTCATCTTTTAATTTCATTAGGAACTTCTCAGTAAGTAAATCCCATTACTTTTGCCTTTCTTTCTCATGTTCTTCATTCACCTTTCCTCAGTATCATTTGTCCTTCAGACATTTTTAGCTTTCATAATCTGCTTGTCATTCATTTATTCCCTTTTTTGCCTTTTCCTGGTGTGCCTCAGGATACTCCTCACTATATCCCCTCCACCTTGGTAAGAAGCAAAATGTGGTGTAATTTTTTGTGTAAGTCAAAACTGTGGAAAGTAGAATATTAAACACAGCAAGTGGTCTGGGAGAAGGTAATCTTTACCAAAAATGTATCTGTTAAATGAAAGCTCCAATTCAGAGGAGACTGTGGAAAGTGGGAGCAATAGCAAGACAGCTGAAGGAAAAATCTGCAAGATGAAGGTAAATCAAAAGCAAATGATGATCCTTGATTAGAAGGAGCGCTGAATTAGCAAGAGGATCTGTTGTGGAATAAAGAAGAGTCCAAATAAATACAGTAGAACAAAAATAAATACTCTATGCTGTGTGCAGAAACAAACATGATTGAGGAGGGTTTGGGCCATTATATTACCTAACACGTGTACGAACCTCTAAGCTAGGGGGATAGACAGTAGTGTTTTTTTAAAACATTTTTCATTTTGTTTTTTAAGTAAATGCTAAAATTTGGGAGCTTCTCTATATGAAGACAAGTTTCTTAATCTGAAGGTTCTAAAGCTACACAGATTTGGCCTAACTTCTGCTTAAATGTCTATCTGTGCATTTTAGTATTAGTGAAGGAAGTGATGCCTAAGGCATCAATGTTATAAAATTGAAAGCAGAAAACCTGAGGCAGTGGTCATTTATGAAAAGTTAACCTGCATTGTCTTGTTAATAAAGTTCAGCTAAGGAATGAGTGTATCAATGAATTTGCAGAAGAAGGAGGAATATTTGTTTTGCATAAGTGGTTTATAACACAACAGCCTGATTTGGGGTGTTATTGTTTACTGTTCATGGAAGGGCTGGATTTGGGAACCTGTGGAACTGAGTGTCACTTGGCAGAATTAGTTGCTCCTGATTCATGGTTTCCGTTGAATGTGAGACTTCTGAAAGGACAAGAAGTGTCCAAAAAATTCTTGGTGGCATGCTTAACCTATAAAACAGGAGAAATACAGATTTAAGAAACAAATTGATTGTCCATGACCTGCTTATACTCTGCCTCAATTAAGCATAGTACCTCACTGCCAAAGTCTAGATTTTTAAAACGAAAAAGGAATCTGGAAAAAATTTTAAATACATATATCATTGCTGTCTTTAAATCAAATCTTCTCTTGAAGACCTTTAAATAGATGGGAAAATATTTTTAAAATAATGGATTTTTGAAATAAATGGATTTCAAAATTACTAAGTAGATAAGAAAAGAGTCATATGATTTTTCTTCATGAAACATGGAACTTTTTCTTTAAAAGTGATAACTCTGCATCTTAAATACAGTAATTGCAAACAAGTTTATGGTGGTGGTTTTTAATTTAGCATTTATATTATGATCTTTTTCCAAATCAGTATTTTGAATGTTGTTTTGTAGAATGTAAGGCATGATAATTATTCTTTGTATCTTTTAAAGAGTATAATGAGTATTTGCTATCAAGTTTTACTCTAGTGTGAGTATGTTATATTTCCATTGCTTGCAGTACAGTTGTATACTTAGAAATTCAGGTAAAACTACCACTATGGGATATTTATTGGTTTTTTGCATAACTTATCAAGAAACAGCAACTTTCTTGTATTTTAAGGTATTTTGAATTTAAGAAAACAAGATTATAATTATTATTCTTTTTGTTTTTTCATTGCTTTTAATTTGAATTTTGTTTAACACACTGTTTCCATTTTGTGAGCTTTCCTATGCATGTGCAAAATGTTTCTCCTCAGGCCCCCTTGTAATTCCTGGTCCTATTTTTATGAACCATCGAGAACAGGCTCTAGCCAGAATCAGACTCTCTCCAGCACCGCTAAAGCATAAACGGGACAAGCACAAAGGTATTTGGTCTTCCTTATTGACTAGGGTGGAAATAAGCCCAGCCTCCCAGTCACTTCTTCCAGATGCTGCATCTGTCTTTTCAAAGAACTGCACAAAATGAGTTCTGCCTTTCTTCCTGTTAGTATCTTGTTACCTGAGGAGAAAGAAAATGCATTTAAATGTTGACCTTTCTTTAGAAGTGTAAGTGTTCATTAGTGTGCATCATCTTTTTCTTTCCCTTTTTTTTGTGAAATATGCATTGTCTTTCTGTGTGTCTTCTCTCATTTCTAATACTGTCTCATTCCTAAGGTTCTTTATTTTTACTTTAGGAAACTCTACATGTTAGAGTGACTCAAGACCCTTGCACTGCATTCGTCTTGGGTTTTTTATCTTTTGTGTTGTATATTTGGAGTGATTACTTTACCATATCAATTCCAGGCTTGTTAATTCTGGCATAAATCTTTTCTTAGGTATGTTATCTTTCAACAAACCCTTTTTAGAAGTGAAATATTTGAAATAATGTAAACATTACTTTTTGCTGACTTTGAATGGTGAGAGTGCGAATCAAAGTACAGGTTTTTCTCTGCAATATTCTTGAGTTAAATGTTTTTTACAGAGTATAAATATGGAGGTGTCTTGATATTTCAGACACTTTTGTATGTCTGGCAAGCCAATTCATTGTATCTTGGATTTCTAGGTGTGTCATTTGTTCAGATATAAATGATTTATGTATTTCTTAGAAAGTGGTAATGTATTACTAAAAAGTTCAACTGAACTTACTGTGGTTGAGCTGTCTCAAATCTAATCATAGTTTGTATATATCTGTGTATTGATGTGTCTGTACATAGATAAGTATATATAAAAGATGAATATGTAAAATGGAGACTACAGACCTGATCAAAATAGGAAGCTTCTAAAAATCACGAACCCAGAATGCTTCAACTATTTTTGAAAGAATAGCTAAATATTAAGAGTTAGTATGGCATTTCAGTTAAATTAGTGGAAGTTACTGATAGTATTTGGCATGTACGCAAACAAACTGTGTCCCTTTGAAGCCTAATGGGATAAAGTTTCAGTGTGTGTGGTGATAGGCTTACTGAGTTATAAACATACTGTATTGTGAAATCATCCTGAGTTTATTTTTTGGAAATGAAAGAAAAATCTGATCCTTTGAACCTGCATAACATTCAATCTTTTTGGAAGGTATATTGTCTGAGCTTTAAGTCTTGATGGATTAAATTAAATAACCTATCATCATCTCACTGGAGAGATTGCTTGCTGAAAGAGAACATACTGAATCTTAAGTGTTGTTACATGAGTGACAATTTGCTGATGGCCATTAGTCTTGAGCTGGATGCTACTGCTGGTTGTACTGCAAACCCTTGACTCCACAGGCAAGTACATAAAGGAGTAAGCTTGTCCTGCCTACATCTGTGCTTTTTTGGCAGGTGTTAGTTGTTGGAACTCACTTCAGATCAAGTATCTCCTTAAAAGAGGTGTATTCATTAATGTCAGTTTGAGGCTTATGTTGCTTCTTGGAGTTGTAAGAACAATGTAAAGGTCTGTGTTGGGCTGGAAGATTTTTGTCAGATATGCCCTGTGGAACTGAACATTTATTTTTCTTTAAGGAAGGCTATATGCAAGGAAATACTCCATTTATTTTAGTTCTTTGTGTCTTACGCTAAATAGATAAGGAGGTTGTCAAGTAAACTTTGAGACCCTTCTCTGCCTCAGAAGATGGCCTCTCAAAAGAGAGTCATATATTCCACTAGGAACTAGAAATACCTCTTAACTTCTTGAAGAGGTTTCAGGCGGAAAAGGAAAACTGGTGAGGTGGGTTGTTATCCAAGTAACAGGCAAGGTGGGAATTGTAAAAAAGATAACGTGTATTTCTTACCTTAAGAAGGCGTGCCTCTTTTCTGGAGGCAGAATGTAAAAGCAATAATAGAACAATGAGGCAGAGATTAAAGGACATTATCTCATTGAAATCAGCAAGTTCTTTTGTTTTATTTTTGAATGTGATGCTTTCCAAACTGCCTTCCTTCCTTCAGATGTTTCTGCTATAGTAGTCTTCTTTATAACAGGCAGACCTTCAAGATCCTTGGGCAAGGAACATTTAGTTCAGCTGATAGTACTGATAAGGCCAGTACTCAACTTGCTGGTACCTACCTGTTGCCATTTCTCTGCTTGCACCAGCAGAACTTCTCTTGATAATGATATTTAAACTTGAATGTGGACAGCTTCTTCAGGACTGACAATTATGGTCTAATATAAAGAGTGTATTTGATATGTCAAATCATGGAGTCATGGAGTGGGTTGCATTGGACGGGGTATTAAAGATCATCCAGTCCCAACCCCCTGACATAGACAGGGACACCTTCCACTAGATCAGGTTGTTCAAAGCCCCATCCAACCTGGCCTTTGAACACTTTCGGGGTGGGGCAGCCTCAATTTCTCTGGGCAACCTGTTCCTGTGCTTTATCACCCTCAGAGTAAATAAATTTTTCATAATCTACATGTCTATCACTTGTGGAATTCCTCTATTTGATTGTCCAGTTGAAAACCCCTTCAACTTCATTGAAACAGCTGGTGTTTTAGAAATCTTGCCATTATCATTTACTCTTTTCACATTTATAGGGTCTGCATAGCAAGATCCTTGTTACTGCAAAAAACTGCATAATTAAGCATAGTCTTCCTGATCTGTGTCTTCTGTGTCGTTCACAATTATTAATAGAAAGGATTAGGTACAACATTTTGGGTATTCATGGAGTGGTTTCACACTAAGAAGAAAAATTAGCTTCATCCTCATTCTTTAATGAGGTAGTGAGTTTCCAGTCTACATCTCCAGTCCCTGTGGATTCCCGTAACTGGGGATCTGAGTAAAAAACAGTAATGAAAGTCTGGAAAACTTTCTCAACTGCAAAAATGAACTGAGTAGCAATTAAAAACAAAGTAAGCTTTTTGAGTCAGCTAAGATTCAGCAATTTGAATGCTACCTTTTTCCTGTATTTGGAAGTAGTGGTAAATGTTCTAAGGAATATGAAACAAATACCCTCAAAAAGTCAAAGACTAGATGAAGCTGAACCTGCATGGATGGAACAATATATAGGTCAACCATTTTGTGAATGCTGAGACAAAATTACCAGATGTTCAAGAAAACTTACTTGGAATTTGCTTTTAAACTTTTTAGCTAAGATACCATGAGGAAGGCAGAGTAGTTTGAAGCACTGACCTGGAGTGAGACAGCTGACAATGAAAAACTTACATCTAAGACTGAGTTTATAATTAGAACGTGAGTTTGTTATCACTTTATTGTGTATGTTACACGCTTGTGATTTTGCATATCATATTTCACTTATAAGCTCAAATAAACTCTGTAGCAACCCCTCAAGTATCCAACAGACTTACTTTTTTGCTGTCCTAATAGGATGGATGATTTTCACAACCAGAATATATTTCTCTTCCCCCTGCACTGTAGCTATAAAATTGGTTACAGATATCTCAGCTGAAGCCTAGGGTAGACAGCCAAGAAGCTGCAGGCACAGGCTGATTTGTTAAAGTAATGTTGTATATAAAGTCTATATATTATATTAGGGCATTCACAATACCCTGTGAGGGTTGGGCATCGTAGAGACTAACCAGTAACTTGACCAATATGCTTTATATGGGTAATTGCTGCTGAACAAAACAAAGGTTTGTTGGCATATGATGTGGTCTGAAGAGACAGGTACTGTAAGAATTTTTAATGTACAGCCATATTGCATTAGAGCTTTTCATCTGTGGGGAGAAGACATGTATTTAACTTAGAAGTGCTTCTTCTCTCCTCCAAAGATGGATAGTAATTGAGAAATTGAGTATCATCACCCTTACTGCTGGGCAGCACTAACAAAATCCTTTTCCTCTGGTCCACAAGCAAGAGTCCACAGTGTCATTCTGTCACGATGCTGGGTTTGGGTTTTTTGCCAGAAGAAGTCTCATTTAAAGCTTATTACTTCACTTGCTATTGGGACTAATTGAGCTTTTCCTTAGTTCCTGGAAAGCAGTGGTTTCTGTGGCAGCAGTATCAGCCAAGAGAACCTCTAAGCACATTTAACAGAGGAGGAGGAAACTTGTCTTTAGGAGTTAAGAATTTTCTGAGCAAAATGGAGTGGTAGTGGGGATTGGTTGGTTGTATTTGCAGTTCTGTCTCTTTCTTTTCCCCACTTTGAGATACCAGAGATGAAAACCCATCATTGTGAAGTTGTTAATGGAGCACACCTCTCATTGTTGACAGCAGAAAGCACTTCACAGCTTTTCTTTTGTGCTTTCTTCTCTCAGAGAGATGGAGTCAAAGTTTCTGTTCAATGGTACAGCAGTTGGATAACACTGGAGGTACTAACTTGCTCTGCTTGAAGGTTCCATGCATCCAAGAAGAATGTCTGCTTCAGTAGTCTTTTTATGCTTCCCTTTCAGGAACAGTTGTTTTGATATTACTTTTAATGAAATTAAAAAGTGCATAATTGTTGGAAGAAAAACTAATGTGTATCTCCCTGGTTATAGTTGTTCCTTGAGACATGCAAATGAGCTTTCAGCATCCACTTTTGACTTAAAATTTTTTTTAAAAACTTGGACTCCTTGAAAGTAATGGAAGGACAGGGGATAAACCAGTTTGTTTGCAGCCTTATCTGTAAGTGTAAGTTCTTCTAGCCAGTGCCGCTGGAAAAATATGATATTTATTGGCCGTGTAATGGAGTAACAGATAAACAGTGTAGTCCACAAGTATTGCTCTAAAAGTAAGTGGTGTGATATTCTATTTGGCTTTGTATATTTTGGTCAAAAATATACAAAAAAAACCTTGAAAAAAACTTTTTTTTTCCTAAACAAGACTAGTTGTTTTAGTTGCAAGGGTTTTGTACTTGACAACACATAAATTATCAAGTGCTTATCAAGTTTTGAAGATCCAAACAATTCGTAATTCCATTTTCAGTTAAAAAATTCCACACTTGAGCAAAGTAAGATACAGTTGAAAGACAGTTGCTTCTATTCCTGCATTCCCAGAGTCTTTGAGAAGCTTGCATTGGAAATTGAAAATGCCAACTTTGTAAAACTTTATCCTTTAAAATGATTTTATTTCTCAGATAAGGAATTGCAAAACTTGTTTTGTGTGAAGGTACTTGTCTCTACATCTTGCACACTAATATTTAGTGTTTCCTCAAGGGGAGTATGGTGTTAGGCTTTCATTTACAACGTTGGAGAAAATGGGAATGTATCTAGAATTGTGTTTTATTTAAAGGTAGTATCACATTTATCAACTGAAAAAACAGCAATCCTCAACTTTTTATTAGTAGTTTCTGAAGCCGTTTAGAGCAGGGTGTTTTTCTTACAATGATGCAGAAAATGCACATGTGCCTCTTCAAGTTTCTGCAGATCACTTGATACGCTGCAGTTCCATGACCAGAGGACACCTGCTGCTGCTAATGTGACTGCATAGGTGATGTGGTTGCTCTATGCCCAGTGTGTTTTGCTGCAGGAGGTGCATGCAGCTATGACACATTCTTACTGGACATGTGTATTCCTGGCAGCTGATTATTCAAGTGCATTTACACAGTGGGAGAGCTCACATCTTTCATTAGTCAGCAGTGTCTGAGGGAGGAGGGGAGCTAGTGGCCACAGGTGATTTCCAGAAGAGTTAGCTTTTCTCTGCTTCGATCTGAAAAGCTTGTATGAAATGGGGAAGCAGTAAGGAGGGCATGTAGAGTTTAATGCAAAAGTAGGTATAAAAAGTTCAAAGGTACTGTACTTGAGAAGTAGTCAAACTGTTAAATACTGTGAGCTGCTTAAGGCAGAATTACAGGACTAGGAGGAAAACTAATTTCGAGAGGGTTGTTGTTGTTAAATGGTCTGTCTCTTTGTATTTGCTTTTGTTATTAATACTAAAGAAAGCTGCACACAGACCTTCAGAAATATTTCTTCTAATTTGTGTGCAATCTGGTAGTACACAACCTCAAAAATCCCATAGTAGTTCTGAGAGGTGGGGTTTTTTTTTACCATGTCTCCATTTCATACATATCCAGCATATAGTGCATGTTTCAAAGGGATACTTTACCTATGCTTTTAAATCTAATTGTAAACCTTTGAAAGCATTAGTACCTACATACACTATTCCTTTACAGATGTGAACTACATGCAGATTCATGTAATTTCTANCACACTATTCCTACATTAGTACATTAGTACCTACACACACATGCAGATTCATGTAATTTCTATACTGCAGTCATCACTAGAAAACAGCTTTATTCTTAGAACAGTAAAATTTTTTTAAAACTGGTATGTAATAAAAGTGTGAAATTACTGTATCAGCAGTTTCTCTGCAATAAAAAAAAAATTGAGCAATATATATAAAAGCTGGATTTTATTAAAAATATGTAGAAATTCTAAGTATAGATCTAAATTAACATCACCTTGAATTCTTTGAGCAGCAATTGTTTCCCTGTATCAGTTTTGTTAATAGTGCAGTTCTCAGTCAGAATTATCACAGAGAGAATGTGCAGTCTTCTATGTGCAGTTACTTTTCGCTTCATGTATTTCTAGCATTTCTCTATGTAGGGACAGAGTGTGACTAAAGTTTAATAGATGATGGAAACATTCTGACTTCTGGAGAAGATGATAGCTTGCAAGAAATTTAGGAATAAGACATTGCACTTCAGTGCTTTTGTCCAGTGCGGAGGCAGTTTGGCTTTAGGAACCAATAATGCACTTCATACTTACTAAATACATACGTGCTTATTAAAGGAAATCACAGAAGTGATGTCTAAAAATGCATGGAAGATGCACTCTTGGTGAGTTGTCTGAATTGTTAGAAATGAGCTGTGTAAGTAATGGTCAGCTACTTAAAATGGGGCTCTGTAACCGAGTTGGAGTCAACTAAACTCCTCAAAGAGTAGTTGTAGGCTATGTCTGTTGAGTTTATCTACAATGTTGCCTACTTAATTAAGCTACCTTATTGAAGCATGAAAGTGATGGCTATCAAGCAAAGCTTCTGAAGTTTGAATTTTCTATTTTTCTGGTGCTTTTTGTCTGCTCTTAGGGAAGTTTCTGCTTTAGAGGATATTTTCCAATGTGTACCTTCATAGTACATTGTTCAAAAATAGAGTTTCTGTTGTCTTACACATCTGCTTTGATGCCGCATTTTGAGCTGTCTCTTGCTACTCTCTGAGTTCTCTCTTCTACCTTACCAAGTGGTGGAGTGGGGAGTTACCCATCCTTGTTCTATTCATTCTTCTACTGTAACTTTATTAGAATGCATGGGATATAATTGTAATTTTGTTTATAGATGGAAGTGGAGAAAGAGGTGAGAAGGATGCCAGCAAAATCACAACGTATCCACCAGGGGCTGTCCGCTTTGACTGTGAACTGCGAGCTGTACAAGTCAGTTGTGGATTTCACCATTCAGGTAAAAAAAAAAAAATAAAACAATGTTAGTTATAATACAGATTTTTTTAAAGGTTTCTGGATGTGTCTTCACTGCTTTGTGTTCAATTTTTAATATGGATGTACTCAGGAGTGTTAAAAGTTGAAAATGTAGCAGGGTTATTTTGTAGCCTACTACCCTGTCATAGAGACATAGAACATCTTCAGTTAAAAGGGTCCTACAAGAATCATTGAGTCCAGCTCCTGGCTGTGCACAGGACCATCTCAAAGAATAACACCATGTGCCTGGGAGTATTGTCCAAACACTTCCTGAACTCTGTCAGGCTTCTGTGACTGCATCCCTGGAGAGCTTATTGCCTCTGGGTGAAGAACCTTTTCTTAATATCCAGCCTAAACCTTCCCTGACACATTTTGTGCCCTTTCATTACATGCTCTAAAGTAAAATCACCACCCAAATCCCCACATCACCTCCCTGATTGCAGCAATGAAAGGCAACTCACTGTCCTTCAGTGATGAAAAAGACTGTAACTATCATATATTGAGTTACATCAGAGCTTGTAAGCAATTTTGGAGTCAGTTTAAAACATCTACATGACAGAGCTCTACTCCTGCATAGAGCTGATAATTGTGAGGGGTTGTGAAATTTAGTCTGGGTTTCTTAGGAATCATTGACTGCTACTCAGAAGGGTAACCAGCACGATGCAGTGCCATGTCACGTGTGTACGTCAGAAAAATATTTTGTTGTTTTTCAGTGGTTTTGATGGAGAATGGTGATGTTTACACGTTTGGATATGGGCAGCACGGTCAACTTGGACATGGTGATGTTAATTCCAGGTAAGCTGGTAATAAAAGGATGTGATTGTGTATTACTTTACTGCTGCATAAGAAGTGGCTAAATTTCTGGTTCTCTGTAGCTAGCACGTGTGAGAATTCAAATATATACAAAATAAAGTTGAAAAGTTCTTGTTCTGCACTTACTCCCCATAAGCCCCTGAATATAGATACAGTAACAGTACTCTTGCACCGAGTAAGTAATTTAATATATGAAAGCTTCTGGGCAAAATTATTAACATTGCTTCGATAATAGTTTGAAAGACTTCTGTTTTCTTTAATTCTCCCTACATATATGAGAATTACATTGAAATCTCATTAAGTTTTCATTATTTCTGTTAAATAGTACATATACAATAATTCAAATAGTGTGATACTGTAAACCTAGATTAACCTGTTCCTGTTAAATCATTGATAAGAGTTCACAGAATAATCACCAAATCACAGAATAGTCTAAGTTGGCAGGGAACCACAAGGATCATCGAGTCCAACTCCTAAGTGAATGGCCTGTATGGGGATCAAACCCACAACCTTGGTCTTACTGGCACTGTGTTCTGACCAACTGAGCTAATCACAGTTCAGTTATGATAAAGTCTTTATCTTTTGCTCATCAATTATCTCCCAAATGAAGTCCCTAAGATTTGGTTTCAGCTGCGTTTTGTAGTCACTTGTTTTGGGTGTTAGCAGAAGAGTGATGTGTGCTTTCTCTATGGTCAATGGAAATAGGGAAGTCAACAGAGCATGGAGAGCTATTTGATTAACCAGCCACTGCTTACATGCTTTAGCTATGTTTAGTAGCTTTGTACGCTTGATCTCCATTGACTACAGTGAGAGCATAGTTGTCTTTAATGTGAAGCTCAATCCCACCCTTAGAATCTCATGCTTAAGAATCTCATCTGTTCATTAAAGTAAATAAAAAACCAGTACCCTGCCATAAAAGGAAATGTGATTAAGGTCTTTGGACATGAACATATGCCATATAATGCACACAATGGGGGTTTCTATAGCAGGAATCTTTGAGACTTTGTGTATGTCCAGTAATGCTCAGTATCCTTATGTAGGCATAGAGAGCGGAGCATCCATGACCTGTCTTCAGTTCTCTCATTTCTCTTGTAGCAGCCAGGTGAAAATTACTGAACATCTATCCTCCTAATCACTTTGGAGACTTCAAAACCCTTTCTTTTGTCAAGTTCCTGAAGAAATCTTCATCATCTTAAAACTTTCATTGGATTCACTAAGCCAGAGGGGACGAGGGAAGAAAGAAAGTATACTGGAAAAGTTACCTTGTATTAGCTGCTGTGCCTGATTGTAATCTCTGAACTGTTACTCCTACTCAGTTTGCATTAGACTGGTGAATACAGTCTGTGTTTCTGTCTATGGTGGAGTCATATCACAGACAACTAGTTTTGGTTTCCTTCCTGGAAATTCTTGGGTATTTGTTCCAAGGAACAGTGGCTTAAACTAGCAATTCAAGTCGCTATTAGAATAAGGCCAGTTTCTGTCCTAAAGACTGAAGAGGTACACACAGCAGTGCCATTTGTACTGGTAACTGTCACCTATTTCCAGCTTTGATGAAATCACTTGGCTTTTCAGAAGGCTTCGGAGCTATCTGCTGTATTTGACAGTATTTCAGGTGGTAAACCCCTACATCTGTTGCTTATTTAGACAGAAACTGGATGAAGACCAAGTGTAGTTCCAAGTGAGATCCTAGAGGAGAATATGAAAAATCTTGTGTTGAAGGATAATGCTTGACCAGAAGTAGAAGCTGAGGAGGTACAAGTGACTTGGCACAGACCTTTGTATCATTCTACATCAGACCCTAGAAAGTGTCTGAAAAAAGCCTTGAAGAAATTTGGAGTATGTACTATGCATGAGAACTGGCTATAGTACTATATTGCTATTTAGCACCATCATTCAAATTATAATTTCTTCATTGATGTACTTCTTTTTCCAGCTTTAAGTAGAGATCTCTCCTCTGTCCTCACAGTAAGGGATTCAGAGAAGGAAACAGGGAATCCTTATGCAGAGTTCCACCTCAGTTGGGACGCAGTGGTGCTCAGATGGCCAGCTCCTGCCAGGTCAGTGGTATGTCAGTCATGCAGTGTGTCACATTGCCTGTATTGACCTCAGGAAGAGCATCATCTTCTGAATCCAGGAACTGATACTTTATTGCATTTCTGGGAGAGAGAGAGGAGAGAGAGGAAAAAAAATTTAATATTTAGGCATCCTTTGGAGACTTTTGTCTTGCAATATTAAGATGTAGTAGTGAGACTATATTTTTAAAAGTCTTAAAAACGTTCAAGTATTTTGAATTCTGAACACCTGTTCAGACATGCCTTTCTCCTTAATTAAGGGGATTCTGGACTCCTCTATTAGAATATTGTAAGCACCACAAATTCTTCCTCTACTTCAGTAGGAATGAGGTAGATTACGTACCATATCAGTAAGCTGGAACCATTAAATTAGCCTGTGTAGGCTTTTGTTGTAAAATCCACAGTGGCAGATGTTGATAAGCTATTCACTACATGAAAGATTTGTCAGTCTGTGTTTATATTCTCCTCAAATTAGATGCTGGTGAATAGAAACTCAGTGGAAGCAAGAAATGCTTTGCAGTATCTAGTCTTGGTGAAAAATAGCATGTATGGGGCTCAGGTAAGCAAAGGCCTGTTTGTTGCTGATGCTTCTCTCAAGAAGCTGGAACTTAAAACTCCAGGATCTTTCTGTTGTTATTCAAAATTTGTCTGCATTTTTACATACAAACTCTTGACTTCAGCACTCCAGTAGCAAGCGCATGACCTGACACTCAAGCTCCAGAAATGGAATGACTGAAGTGAAACAGTCTTGATAGGATTTTGCTTCCAAAGGTTCAACAGTAACATAAAACAAAACTGATCAGACCTTCCGTAGATGGTCTGCTATGTTCCACTTGAAGATAAAGAATAGAGACTACATCCTATTAATAACTCTAGGGGGAAAAAAAAATGTTAATTACATCATCTCTGTTTGTTAGGGGCATGCTTTTAGGTGCTTTTTCTGATTAGTTTTACTCCAGTGGTGGAGTGCAGGTCATATTTACATCTTTTCACCAAATTTCCTCTAAAATGGAGTCACCTCTAAAATAGAAAAGTCTCCATTTTCTGTGTAATGAAATAGTCCAACTCTGCTTGCAGTGGGCAGAAGTTGCTCCTGGTTTCCTTTTACCCACGGCACAGTAACAGTGAACCCGTGTTTACAGCACCACGGTCAGCTGCCCCAAGTGACATGTTTTGGGACCCGCAGGCAGCTGTTCGCTGCTTAAGTACCGTGGACAGCGATTGTTCAAACTGGTCATGCATGATGAATTTTCAGAGATTACAACTACTCTCAGAAATTCTTACCCTTTGGGATGGAAGAGGGTTTCCATGTGGACAGCCAGAATGCATCTGGACCTTCTTCAGGATCCTGAGTTAGCTGATGCATGTACATCTGCTCAATTATTTAGCAATTGTTACATCTTCCCAAGGGATCTCAGTGTACTTTCTCTATAGCTGAGGTTGGTCTTTTGTGATTGGTCTGTGTCACATCCAGAAGCTGAAGATTCTGTGACTTTAACACCAGCATGTCTTTCCACTCCATCCCAGAAGAACAGTCCTTGTTTTCTTTGATTGAAATGGAGAAACCTTGATTGTTAAAACTCTGCCCAGAGTCTCTCAGACTCGTCAACGTCTATTCTGAACTTTCCTGTGTTGAGTTTGAGGGATAGGGAGATACTCAATAGCATCACAGATTTTAAATTCCATGTGCACTAGTCAAACTGGCTTACTGTATTTTTTGAAATCCTTCTTCCTTTTATGAAGTGAAACTAGTTTTCTGCAATTCATGTTTATTTTGTGATGTAGTTAAGTACCTTAAGCTTTTTTTTCTGTTCATTTCTAAATGAAATGATACATTGTAGTTGGCCATTCCAAAAGCTGGGTGATCTTAATGAAAAAGCTATTTAAGAGGATAATGTATTTCATCTCTCTATATTAGGTGCTTATTTGATTTTGTTCTGCTGTTGCCAAGAGACTGTGAAACACAGCCTTCATATAACATTGCTGATAGATTCAATTGGAGAAACAGAGCGATAAATAGTTATGATGGTAATAGCTTAGTTTTTAAGCATCAAAAAGATGAAATATTCACTACTTTTTTTTATAAACGTATGATTGATATTCCATGCCTGCAGCTATCATAATTTTAAGGGAGGGGAAAAAGAAACCTTATTATAAAAATACTTCCTTGTAACAGGAATGCTTTTGTATTAGTTACTAGTTATGTTTTATTTATATTTTGATGTCTTTTTGAGTTTTCTTAAAGTTAATGAGAGGCAAAAGTAAACATTTTGTTATTAAAATTTCATCATTGGTGCTGCTAAACTTTGCTCTGTGTCCATGTATAATCATAGTGGTGTCCAAATCCATGTGCCTATAGACAGTAAATCTCCTAAATTTGAGTTATTATCCTAAATTTGTCATATTGTACATTCTCTACTTAATTTTATTCTGCCCTTCAGTCCCTCCGTCTCCACTAGTCACCCACTGAAAGCTACATTTACCACCATGGAATACGTCTTCTGTGTACCTGTGTTCCTCCTTCTTCAGGTCATCAACCTATCTTCAGGCTACATTCCTCTGTTCCACATATTCATATGTTCACATCTTCCCATCTGTCCTTTTTCTGCTGAACACATGATGCTTCACCTTCCTCATACTTTCATGACTTCTATTTTACCTGTAATTCAGCCAAAATCAGAACTTTGAGATGAGCCATCTTTTTGCACATCAGCTGCTAAACAATCACTGGGTAACTGGGCTGACCCTTTTTTATTCCAGTATAAAACAACCTGTTCTTATTTTAGATTAGCCTACTTTTGGAAGGCTGTGTTTGAAAGTAAGTTCAAATAATGCTGTTATCCTCTGTATAACTCCGAGCCCAGTTTCCAAACATAAAATTATGTGGAAATAACTTGTTCTTCAAATTCACAGTATTTCTAACTCCGCAGGAAATTTGAAGTTTAGGTAGGCGTTCATTATGGGATTCGAAGTCTTGTAGATTTCTGTTCACTTTGTTGGGATTGAAATAAAAATACAATATCTCATACTTCTTTTTATCTTTTGTGCTCTTTCAGTTCTAAGTCATCAGTTCAAGTTTTCTGTGCATCTTGAACACCCTGTCATTTTTTTTCCCTTCATTTTTACTGAAATGGAAAGTTTATTTTCTTATGCCTGTCCATATTTGGGAGACAAATGGATTAGACCTTTCCATATCTCTCTGCAAAATAGTTTTGAGAGATATATTCTTTATTGAGTTTGAGTGTGATGGGAGAGGAGCTGATGGAGAGGAGTAGACCTTTATTTCTCCCTAGACAGTGATTTTGAGAAGGCTGTAGCAATACTGCCTCTGGTAACTGTGCTAGAGAATCAGCCACATAAGGCTTTGATTGCTTCTAGGGTTTTTTTAAGTGCTTAAGTAGAGTTCTCACAACATATTTTACTGCTACATTTTATTGCAATATATATTGTATTCATGAAAAAATACACACATCTATATATTATTGTATCTACACAGCTGTAATTCTATGATTATATATTAAATTAATAATTCTTATTCTATGCTAACTTCTGAGTTTACCTGAAGAGAGCGTCCTTGAGCTGTTTTCCTGTAACAGAAGGGCATAAACTTAACTATGTGGTGCAGTCTTTCAAACCTCTGTTTTAATATGTAAGATGTTTCTTGGCTCTAATTTGTTATAGTATGTGAATCAAGTGAATATATTTCACAGTGGTTGAAATATTTGTAATGCTAATGTATGTTTTAAATGCTGCGTGACCATGTATTGATACAGAATTAATTTATTTTTATATAGGGGATGTCCCACTCTGGTGCAAGCATTACCAGGTCCTAGTACACAAGTTACTGCTGGGAGCAACCATACAGCTATTCTCTTAATGGATGGCCAGGTTTTCACATTTGGAAGTTTCTCAGTAAGGAAGTGTTATTTGCTTGTGGGGATAAGCTGGTAGTTAATGTGTTGTTCAGAGACCTTTCAAGATGGCTTATGCTTGCTCTTATAGAACTATGCATGATTTCTGCATGTCTTTTGTGCCTGTTATATTTCAAAATTTAGCCTTAAACATTGTTCTGGTTAGAAAATTATAATGCCAGGAATTCTTGGTGGGTTTTTCATATTTTAATGAAGACGGTGATTTAAAACAATGTTATTTTATAAGGTGCACCAGTTTTCTCAAACTCTTACTGTTTCAAGCTTGCTTCTGAGTAAATGTTGCGTATCTCCCGTTACCAGTCCTATTGCCTATTACCTGTCTCCATTCGATAGAAGAAGGTGTCCTGGTTTCTTTCGTAGAAACTGGAGTGAGTTGCAGAAGTTCTGCTTACACTTGAGGGGAGGGGTTATTGCTCAGTGTAACACAGCACAACTCAGTAGTTTTCTCTCATATCCACATGGTGTACATTTTCCCATGTCCGTATGGATTCCATTCTTACATTCACTGAATAAGCGTTTAAAACATTGTTTACTTCCCTTTGTGCCTCCGGTGTTTGCAAAGATGCCCCTTATAGCAATCTCTGCAGTCATCTGTTATTTACGCACTCCCTCTAATGTTTTTATTGGGGTCTTTTTTGCAAAAACTAGAATATAGGTATTGAGCGATTTTTACATGCTTTAAAAGCTATGTACTGCCGAACACAACAGAAGAGAAATTTAACCTTTTGAAATGTTTAAAAAAAAAAAAATTAAAAAGTGAAGGCTGAAATTTTGGAAGCAGAAACTCATATTTTGAATTAAAAGTGAGTAATATTTTGTTATTTTTCAAACTTTAGGCAAGAGCTTTGGTGTCTGTATTCCTGTCAAAACTGACATGGCCATGTAAAGGTTTAAGCTTTGTTGTCTTGCAGTGAAACCTGGCCTCTGAAAAACCAAGTTCGCTGTCAGAAATGGGATATAAAAGCTTGTCAGTTGAATGAGGGCTTTTTCCCTTCTGTAAAATAAAAATAAATTTAGGACATATTTAGACCACTTGTTTTTTGTGTCTGATTTTAATATTGTAGTGCTTGAAAGCTTGCTGAAAGCTTCATAAGGTCAGGACAAAATCAAAACAAAGCATGTTACTTGAAAATGTCTTGGCTAGGTTTACCTACATGCATTGTTATAAAGAAAGAAAGATAAGTAAGGTGTTGGACAGAAGACATTAGCTGTATATACATGTTTCTTTTCTCTAATCACTTCATTGGCATCCAATGCATTTTCTGTGTGTGAGAGAGGTAGATGCAGCCTGAGCAGGTTTATTGCAGCAGTTCTTTCTACATTCTTCAGTGCAGTATAAGAACTGTTGGTCCATCTCAGTAATTAGTTCTACATAGAGGTATGGCTCTAGATCTCCAGATAAGTGTTAATGAGCATGTGCAGAGGTGCTCGCTGAAGCACTTTATGCTTTTTTTAGCTCAAGTTTGACTTGCTGATTGATTTTTAGGTACTTTTAAGAGGTACTCGCTCTATAAAACTTGGTCCATATAAGTTCAGAATTAAGTGGAACTTTGTCTCTGTCTGAAAATAGTTTTTTTTCTTATGAATGTATTCCTTGTTTAGCACTGACGTTAATCAGATAATGAACATTGTAGGAAAATAATACTTTTATATTTGATTCTGAAGATAGAGAAAAGGTTTATGCATCATGGAGAGTTTGGGTTGCATTTAACAAAATGTTTTCTCAAAAACCTAACTGAAAAGGGAGAAGTATATCTGTCAGTAAGTTGTTCCTTGTAGTTAAATGTGTAACGCTTCACTTGGAACAGCCATTGCATTTTGAAGGTAGTTTTGTGGTAAAGTCTTTCAGTTTAACAGTTTTGTGTGATGGAACTATTGAAGTAATTTATCCATCTTTGAGACTTACTGTCAGTTACTGATTCTTGCATTCTTTCTACAGAAAGGTCAGCTTGGCAGACCAATTCTGGATATGCCCTACTGGAATGCAAAACCAGCACCTATGCCTAATATAGGCTCCAAATACGGGCGCAAAGCTACGTGGATTGGGGCGAGTGGAGACCAGACTTTCCTCCGGATCGACGAAGCCCTCATTAATTCTCATGTGCTTGCTACATCAGAGATATTTGCAAGCAGGCATATAATAGGCAAGAACTCTTCTATATGATTTTAAATGCTCATAGAAGTACTGGAGAAAAAAATAGGTTCACTTGTGTAAACAATAGAGGAGCAACAAGTCAAAAACATGAATGGAGGGAATGAAAAGATTTTGGCCTTCTAGTTTTACTGCATATGATGATCCTGGTTTCTTTAGAAATACATTTTTTATTAATAATATAAAAGTCTAGCCTTCATTGCATTTAAATCATAGTACTGTTTATTTTTCTGTTGTAGCAGTATATCTGTTCTTCCCTACTGTATTACATGGCATTTTCTAAGCATGAAGCAATAATGAGTGGAGTCTTCATGTTTCTTTGCTCTTTTTGCTCCCTGATCTAGGTTTGGTACCAGCTTCAATATCAGAACCTCCTCCTTTTAAATGTCTTCTGATAAACAAAGTAGATGGCAGTTGCAAAACATTCAATGATTCTGAGCAGGAAGACCTTCAAGGTTCTGGTGTGTGTCTGGATCCTGTCTATGATGTTATTTGGAGGCAAGTGTGGATTATAGCTATTAAAGTAGTAATATATAAATCCTTTTTAAAATATTTTGCAAGGCTGGAGATTTGATTACACTTATTTTCACAGTAAATGAAAAACAATTTTTAGTCTTCCATAAATATTTTTCACATTTTTTGGATAGTTTGTTCAAGTAAGCCCAACGCAAACCTGCTCTATTGCCTGCATTTTTTAAATTTCTTTTTTGCATCATTCTCATTCCAGTCTTGTAATATTTTGGGGATTCAAATCTGTTCTATTTCTTTACTCTCTTTATTCCCTTTTCTCCATCTACTTAACACTTGACTGAATAACTTCCTTGCCATATTCAGCTGCCATATGTGTGTCTTAAATTGTCGTTCCTCTGTCAGGTATTAGTGGTTAAGACTTGAGTAGAAGAAGGGGTGGAGCAATGCATTCCTTTCAGTTCTTACAGTTCTTACATTTTGGGAGGTCAAAATAAAGGTGTTTATTTAGACGGCATAGACGTTCAGACTTATTGTATTTATTTCAGTCTTTGGAATGGAGTCTTTGAGCAAGTGTAGGCAATAAGCCTTTGTTGCAAAGCAGAATCATAATATCCAGTTCTTCTGTAACAGTTTAAAAGCTATGTTAGCTAGGATTTAGGAGAGAAATCTGATCTTCCATCTGAGTTCAAGAAATTGATGATGTTTAAATTGTTTGAAGAAAACAAGTTAGAGTAATGCAGGGAACCAGCAAGTTGGCATTCATCTGGAAAAGACGATATCTCATAGGATCATGTCTTTAAAAGCTACTTGCATCCTACTTTGGATATCTTCATCCAAAAGTGAAATTCAAGAACTTAACAGCCAATTAACATGGAAGCATGTGTTTGCCAGGCGTGTTTGTTTATGACATAGGAAGTACCTGGGATGGTTGTAGTTCTGCATTATGCACGAGCCCAGGATTGTTTGAATCTCACTGGTTAAGTTCCAGGTCTCACTTAAATTATGCTGAGATTAGAAATAAGAGTAGCACCCATGTCCCTTAGAGCTCTATATTTTCAGCATGTTTAAATCCACTGAAAGATTCAATTAGTGAAAAAACTCAGTTATCAGTGGCCATGGGAATGCAGCAAGTTTCACGGGAGGCAAGGTAATGATACTCAACTTGTAGACAATAAAATGGTTATTCAGCTTGGGGAAGGCCAAAGTCACATGTTAGATTTTTATTATGGATAAACATGAATTGTGGTGTTTTACTGTCTTGCAGTATTTTGGGAACTGTAGACCTAAATGTAGAGCTTAAATACTTAAATGAAGAGTGGATTCTTTGAGACTGTGCAGATTTATTTCTCTGTTATATCCCATTCTTGTTCCATAGAAAATACTAAAACAGTCTGCAGAAGAGACATGTTAATAAATACGCCTATTAGTACTTAAATACTTGGTATACTGTTATTTCTGGACATTTTAATTCATGCCTATTTAAATGATGGATTCAGTTTCTTGTACAGAGACAGAATTCTGATGACATACATTTTAAACATTTCTTCAAAGTTTTGTGACTTAATCTTTTAGCGAAATTCAAGCAATTGTGTAATGTCATATGCGTGTGTAAATTTGAACATTGCTATCTTGTTGAAATCCTGAATACATATGGTGCCCTTCAATATTTTTAGTTAAAACTATTTCTTTCTCCATTAGATTTTTAAAAGTGTACCATGTGAAAATTCCTTTTGTGCTTGTTCAGAACACTCCCATAGACTTACGTCTTCTTACTGTTTCTTCCTTTTACATAGTGGTTTCAAAGATTTCGTTTTCTTTTTCTGTGTTAATCTGTATTATAGAAAGTCTTTTTATTCCCTTGTTTATGCTGCCCTTTTTTATAATCCCTTAAAAACTCATGAGGTGATGTTACTTTTTAAAAAAGCCCAAACAAAATATGTTGGATTCCTCAAGATTTTTTTACTCTTACTTGAGGGTAAGCCTTTTACTTTGACTTGGCATTTTTATAATTTTTGAGCACATCTGCCATTCAATTTAGTTCTTTGCTATTTACTTCATAATTCTTAAAAGATAATACTGTTTTAACATGTATTAGCTTTGAGAAATTACTTAAAATTTTCCAAAATTTGTAAACCCATAATATGACTGTTTGACCTAAAGTACAATAATGTTTTTGCATCTTTTCATTTGCTAGAGTGTTAAGCTTGTAAAATTTTCGAGTATTTGCAGTAGCGATGCTCAGTTTCAGGAGTTTATACCAGCAGATCTACATTTTACATTAAATATCCTAAAAATTTAATTATCAGTTACGCTTTGTATTTTTTCAGTAGATGAAAGATTTTGTTCGTTCTGGTTTTTCCTGCTCCAGGTTTCGCCCGAATGCCAGGGAACTGTGGAGTTACAACGCAGTAGTTGCCGATTCCAGGCTTCCCTCAGCTCCAGACATGCAATCCCGGTGTAGTATTTTGAGTCCAGAGCTTGCTCTGCCAACAGGTTCCAAAGCTCTAACCACCAGATCTCATGCAGCTTTGCATATTCTAGGTATACATTCATAGTTGATGAGTCAAAACCTTAGATGAAATAAAGTAACATAACGTAATGCATAAACAAATCGTAATCGAAAAACGTCCTGATGTTTTTCAGTTGCAATTTTACTGTAGTCTTTCACCATAGCTAACGCTTATAATTTGGCTGATGTACTAATCCTCTGCCATCTTAACGTTGTTAGAGGATTTTAGAGTTCTGGTGGAACTTGTTATTAGATGCCAGCGTAATAAAGTAAGAGACCTTCCTAGATGATCTTTTTGGAAAGACTGCAGAATGAAGTCAGTACTCTTAACCTGGAGTCTCAAAAAAAAGTGCTCTTCAATAAGTTATTTTTTATTTTAAAGTAAATGCAGTATATAAAATTAAAATATAATCTCTGCAGTGTTGTATAATGAGTCACTAAGAGAAATATTGTTTTCTTTTGTAGTTTTTTTTGTAGTCTGAAATGCAAAAATTAATTCCACTGTGTTTATGTATAAACTGACCATATGCAACATACCCAGTACTTCAAAGCACAGCTTTGGAAGTGATTTTAACTCACTTGTCTGCTGATTGTGATAAGTCATCCATTCCTTGACCTGCTCAATTCATTGTGTGCTAGAGATGGATAACTTTCAACTTGAACAGTACTTTCTTGTGTCTGAGTCAAAGTAAGCCATCTTAGGTACCCATGTATAAAAAAACCCCACCTTTTGTGAAGACTTTCAAATCTGCTCCTAATTCAGTTACAACTATAAATTTTTTTGTGTAATATTGTAAGTGTAAAAAGGAGAAAATTGTAACTAGCAATTTATGTGCCATTGCAAAAGTTGCAGAGTAGGTTTAATCACATTTGTTTGTTATTCTGGATAATAAATGAAATTCATCTTCAGTAGCAAGCCTTGAGATTCTGTAGCAATGACCCTTGACCTAATACAAAGTATAAAGCTACTTGGTAGCATATGTGTGGTTTAGGGACAAAACAGATGGCTTTGATTTTCTTAACTAGTTTGAATTTCCATTTCAATCAACAGTGAGAAATTTTGGGTTATTTTTGGTTTTGCTTTCTTTTAGGTTGCCTTGATACTTTGGCTGCTATGCAGGACTTAAAAATGGGTGTTGCAAATACTGAAGAAGAGACTCAAGCAGTAATGAAAGTTTATTCTAAAGAAGACTATAGTGTTGTTAACAGATTTGAAAGTATGTACACACTAAAATTTTATAGCACAAACTGATCAGCTTGTAGAACAAAGATTAAGATTATATTCTTGTTGTTGTTTTATTTTTTTTTTTTTTTTTTTTGCAGGTCATGGTGGAGGCTGGGGTTATTCAGCTCACTCAGTAGAAGCTATCCGTTTCTGTGCTGATACAGATATTTTGCTAGGTGGTCTTGGTCTTTTTGGTGGTAGAGGTGAATACACTGCTAAAATAAAGGTAGGAGTTTTTATTTTGTTTTAAGCAATATTATAATTTTGTTTTAAGCAATAAGCAAAATCAAAACTTCAGCAGTACTATCTAAAACCACAATTAGTTTTATTTCTTGATGAATGAGTGGTTTACTGTATGTGTTAAGCATTATGCAGGCACAATGGATGAAGTAGAGAGCTGAGAATTACCATTTTTACTTGTCATGAATTGGCCCATTCTTACCTTCACTAAATGCTATGCCATCTTAGAGATATCTTGGGCAGGTATGTTAGTGTGCTGAATGCTTCTGTGATCTATTTTCACAGAGCTCCAAGGTGCACCAGCAGAAAATTGGTGTTGTGGGCTTCAGGTTAAAATCACATCCTATGTGATGCACAAGGAGCTGTTCTTAAGAGCAGAAAAAGAGTCCTTATCAGGAGCCATTGCTTTCCATTTTCCCTGCCATTTCTTTCTGAGACTGCTCTCTGGATAGCTTCTGGGCTGGGATTCTTCAACTGAGAGCAAATGGCACCAAATACAATTAACTCTGTGCCAAGTGTAGGGATAATTACAGGTGGAGCATGTGTGCTGATAATTTTAAAATAAATAAACCTGGCTTTGGATAAAAAACCTCAAAGAAACACACACTGTGGTAACAGAGCTCTGATTTTGCATAAATGTCCTCTGCTCCTATATTTAATAAGGATTTTGGTAACTCCATGAAAAACAATTATAAAAGAAGGTGTTACAGCTGAGATTTCTATTAGATGTTTGTATTTGTATATTCAGAACATGTTATTGTTGTTACTTGTCATTTAGCGGATTATTAAATTTTCTTCCTCTTATTTTCAGATGAGTAGGTATTGAGGTTTGTTCTAGGGGAATGATTGACACATTCTTAGCAGTGAGGTTTGCATAAGTCAACAGGAAATCCAAACTAAGTAGTTGTACTTTATTATAGTTTAACATAGTAACTGAGAATTGCAAATGGCTAAGTACAGCCAAGAAACTTAACGTTAGTAGTGTGTTTTAAATACTAGAGGTAATAATGGTATGAAAATACTCTAGTATTATATTTTCAATTTGTTTAGGATTAGCTTATAACCAATGTAAAATTTGCCAGATCTGCCAAAAATAAACAATGTATTAAATAGGTATTTGCAAGAGAAGACATAGACATGTATTTTGGTCCTTTTTTCGAACTCACCAAACCATAGGAACTTTTTTTAAGTAAGAAAACAAAGTTCTCTTAGTAAAGGTATCATGTTTTGTCCCAGACACCACCTGTTTATAACAGTATTGACTATCTGCTTAACAATCAAGCTGTCCCTTTCCAGAGGAACTGAGTATATCTTATGTTTATATAGTGCATTTCAGTCTGTGATGGAAAACCTGCACCTTCTGCCCAACTGCCTTTTTTAGATGCTGTGCTTGTGTCTTTCTTGCAAGACTTAGGGAGTATTTCTTCCACTTAAAAATATATCTGGACATAAGGCTGGGAGGTCAGTGTCAATTGCTGTTTCTTAACAGTTAATGCCTCACTTCCGAATGAGATTTTGCCTGTCAGTGATATTAAGTAGTAGTTATTTTTGGGGAGGGGAAGGAAGAGAAGTGTATGGTTTCCAGAATTGCCAGACAGGAAAAAGTGATATTATGAGGTTTGTAACTCCTAAGATATAATTTTACCTTTTTTCTTACTTCACCAGTTGTTTGAATTGGGTCCAGATGGGGGAGACCATGAGACAGATGGAGACCTTCTTGCTGAGACAGATGTCTTAGCATATGATTGTGCTGCCAGGTAAGATGTTTAGCTGACTTACTTATACCTGCTTCTTGATCTTTATTTTTACTTTCACCATACATGTTTTAATATCACTTTAAATATTAACAGAGATGATCTACATCATTGGAATTTTGTAGCAAGTGATAAAAAAACTTTTAAAGAGTGTGAGGAGATAGTAAAAGACCAAATATATCCCCAAAGCATTATGGTATTTAAATTAAAAGACAACAAATAATCTGATTCTTGCTCTTGTATAAATCCAAGTCAAATCCCATCTTCCTGTGATGACAAGACAAAATATTGCAGCAGTTCTTTTGTGCATATGGATGGGGTTAGCCATGTTGTAGCTGCTTTTTAATTCCCTGTAATGAAGTAATTTAAAATTTGAATGATATGTGATTAATTCTTTCAGATTTAAATCTTTCATATTGATCCCCTGAATATATATTCTATTGCTTTCTTTAATATCCATTGTAATTACTAAGAATTTAAGTTCTTGAAATTTACGTTCTCTGAAATCAAATATTACATGGTACCTTATAATTAATACTTTACTTGCAGTATTATATATTAAATGTAACTGGGTTTGTGTGTGTTAGTTTAACTTAATGTCTCCTTACTTTGTTTGGCATTGATATCTGATTGTTTCACAATTCAAGATCAAGCTAGACTGAGGCATTTGTAGGTCCTTCAGAACTATTATTTTTTAATTACTACAATATTTTTCAATTAAAAACTTTTGAGTTTTGAATATAAGTAGATACAACAACTTAATTCCATTACTTCTCAATTTCTTTTATAATCGGGGTGTAATTTCTTAGAAGTTAATATAAAAAAAAATTCACATCTAACATTTTCCAAAATTTACTTCTCCCAGAGAGAAATACGCAATGATGTTTGATGAGCCAGTGCTCTTGCAAGCTGGCTGGTGGTACGTAGCCTGGGCAAGAGTGTCAGGACCTAGCAGTGATTGTGGATCTCATGGCCAGGCCTCTATTACTACAGATGATGGGTATATATTTTTTTTCTATACTTTTTATTGAAAAATAAGAGATCTAATATGACTTGAATAATAATTGGGTTGTTTTTCTTTCAGTGTTGTATTTCAGTTTAAAAGTTCCAAGAAATCAAATAATGGTACAGATGTGAATGCAGGGCAGATTCCACAATTACTATACAGGTAATACTTTAACCTCTGGAACAATTTACTGACCTGTTTCTAAAATACATATATTCAATTCATAATAAGCAAGTTTCAGGAAAATATTATTGTATTAAGCAAAGGAAATCAGTATCTGAAAAATGTAGGGAAAACTCACTGTCTTTGAGAAAAGTAGTAAATTATTTGCACATTTACTTCTTTGCTATTTTTCTTGCAATCGTCCTGTATGAGTCTTGAGATTTTCATTTGCGTCCATAGAACCTCATGATTTAATATAACATGAGTAATATTTTTTGCTAGTTGGGAAGTGCTCTTTTTGGTAGCCCTCCGTTTAGGAACTGTATACTGTCGAACAGACAGTTTTAATGAAAAAGCAAAATCAACAATGAACTGTGCTTTACAATAAGTGACCATAAACTTACCATTGCTATGATAAATGTTATGTAACTCTGTTTTAATAACCAGGAACTCTTCCACTGTGTTCATAATATATTTTACAGATTTCCTCAGATACATGCAAGACCTGATTTTTATATTTTGTGTGTGTATATAATTCCCCTGGCCCCCATGCCAATTCTGAAACTTGGAATTCTTTCACTCCAGTTCTCTTGCTGTGTCCTTTCTAAGCATGTCCTTACAGCTCACTTCTGCCACTAAGCTTTCTGTCCATAGATGCCCTGTCTCTCCAGGTGAAGGTTTAATTTTGGTGTGCGTGAAGTCTGCTATGACAAATTCATCATTTGGGTGATTTCTATGGAGAGATGGTGTAGCCAAAAGGCAAACAAGCCTTGGGGCCTCTGAAGACCAGTGAGTGGCACAAAAGGGAAGGTGCTGCAGTAATGGATGCTGTCTGTATTTTTAACCTCCACATATATTTTCCCTCCACAAAGCCAGTGTTCTTTAAGGAATAACACTTCCAGTCTTGATGTCATCTGAGGAAATATGATAGATATTTGTAATAATTGCATGTAATTAAATCTCAACCTCATTTTCAATTGTCGCAGTACTGCTAGTTGAACTGAATTCAAGATACTTGGTTACTGGTCTAGAATTATTAGGAAACTGGAGGAAGTTATGTTGAAACTGAACATTTTTTGGATAGTCATGTTAAACTTTTTTCACTTTGCCTTTTTTCCCCTTGAACAATAAAAGCAGTAAAAACTACAAAAAGTAAAAAACCAAAACAAAACATGA
Source organism: Daphoenositta chrysoptera (assembly GCA_013397915.1). Taxonomy (NCBI): domain Eukaryota; kingdom Metazoa; phylum Chordata; class Aves; order Passeriformes; genus Daphoenositta; species Daphoenositta chrysoptera. The sequence goes on from VZRO01002375.1 coordinate 74,485, forward strand.
AACCCAATCCAAAACTCTACTAAGTAAAAACTGGAGATTTCAAGTAAGTTCTAAAATTGTTCTTCCAGGTTGCCAACAAGTGATGGCAGTGCATCCAAGGGAAAACAGCAAACTAGTGAACCTGTACATATTTTGAAGAGGTCTTTTGCAAGAACTGTCTCAGTGGTGAGTACTATCAAGAATCTTCTGTGTTTCCTGCAAGTTCATACATGGTTAAGAAACTGAAAGATGCAGATGTGGAAATCATGGTTGTTATGTATTTGCTTTCTCAAGCAAAAGTTAGGTACACTGATAGAATGTTTTAATTTTTTTACTTTTTGTGAAGATTTCAGATATCAACTTACATCTAAACTAAGCATGGTATTGACCTGAGCATGACGGCCTAGAAATGTGTTTACAAGGTTAAGCTACTTAGTTTGGAGTTTTCCAGGGGGAGGGAAATTGGGGTTGAGGTAATTCTCACTAGTTGTTTTCAATGTACAAGCCTCACTTCCTGCTAAAAAAAATCAGTATTTGCAGGCTTTTTAGAAGTTTGAGGGAGCTTTACTGGTCTCTTTCATGGCTTTTAGATTACTGGCACTAATCAGTCACTGGTGAGATTTATCTTCCTCTTAGATGCATTCCAGTACACATTGAGAATCAGATAGCATTTAACTGATCTTTGGTAAACTGAGGTAAGGAGTATTCATAGGCACAGTGAACTACAGCTGCTTATAGAAGGTAGTCTGCAGCTCTTCACATACATGGGGGATAGTCAGATTTTGAGAAATCCTGTGTTAAGTTGAAATGCAATAATATCATGCAGGATAAGGTCAATTCTGTCTTTGTGTTTTTGAAGTATAGTCCCTTACCTGTTGCAGGCAGTGATTATTTTCAGTTCCATCCTGGTTCATACTTTATTCTGCATTACACATTGTGTCAGTTTTCTCCATGGACAATTATATACAAGTCATTGCCTCCATATGGACAGTCACAGTCTGATTTTAGAAGTCAGCTCACTTTCTTTAATTTATGTATTCTCAATCTCTTCAGTATTCTCTAATAATAAGGATGATCTTCTCCTGTTAGGTTTCTTCTAGGAATGTATTATCTACATGATTTGCGTTTTTAGTAATCATATCATCAACATATTAATAGCTACTCTTAATGAATGCTTGCTTAAAAATCTTTGCATTAGGCTATGAACTTCTGTGGATTTTAACACTTCACATTGTATCCTCTCCATTATCTTGCTGCTTTTACCCTCACTGTAGATAAGAACCAGGATAAGAGGAGGGCTTTGGCTTTCTGAAGTTTCTGGAAGCATTTTACATCTAACTTTGAACAGTCATTTTGATTGTGGCAACTTGAATGTGTTCAACACCAAACACTTTTATTTTGCTTTCTGAGGTACAACTTTGTGAAATTGACCACATATAATAATAATAGTAGAAACAAAACTTTTTAAATACCCAGATTTTTTGTGAACTATGGTGTGCTTCTGTTTAGCTTTCAAGTACTGTCAATGTCATATAGTGGCCATGGTCCTGCAGATCATAACTGTTCAAAAACAAAGTCAAGACAGCCTTGATATGTCTTCACTTTATGACAAGAATGTATTGTGTCAAATGTGTTTTCATAATAAACATGGATATAGATGCTATTTGCCTTTCATCTAATACTGATGCAGAATCGTCATTTCTTATTTTTTAACACAAAATCTGTCTTCCTGAAATAGGAATGCTTTGAATCTTTATTGAGCATTCTTCACTGGAGTTGGACAACACTGGTACTGGGAGTTGAAGAACTTCGTGGGCTGAAGGGTTTCCAGTACACTGCTACTCTTCTGGATTTAGAAAGGTTGCGTTTTGTGGGCACTTGCTGCCTGAGATTGCTGAGGGTCTACACCTGTGAAATATATCCAATATCAGGTATTCCTCTTTGTTCACTTATTTGGTATTTATCAGCAAATAATCTACAGGATATTTAAAGTTTGATCTAAGTATTCATGTAGGATATGATATAAAATACAGTTGCTTACACAAATGGTTTTATTGGAGCAATTAAAAGACTTGTTTCAGAAACAGGATATTTGCAATTGTCTGCATAACAAAGTATCCCAGTACCACATGTTTACACTGTAACCTGTATCTTTTAAGTTAATTTCCTGTTTGACTTGTCAGTTTGAAAGATTGTTTTCATGCCTCTACTTGAACAATGCTCATATTAAAAGGCAGCATATATTATAGAAGACCAGAAATGTTGGAGTTTTTGATGTTCAGGTTTCTTTGATAGAGTTTAACACTTTTCACTACTTTTGGAATTAACTTCTCTGAATGTAGATTCAACAATGTTGCTAAATCGCAGTTTTTTGTGTTAGCATGTAAAATTTTAACATGAAAATGTTTCATTATTATACATTTAATGCTTTTCTTTGTGTAATCTTCTAGCTACAGCTAAGGCAGTTGTAGAAGAAACCAGCAAACTAGCAGATTGCATTGGAAAAACTAGGACCTTGCTGAGAAAAATTTTATCTGAAGGAGTTGACCATTGCATGGTGAAGTTGGACAATGATCCACAAGGATATCTCAGTCAGCCTCTCAGTCTTTTAGAAGCTGTTCTTCAGGAATGCCATAATACATTCACAGCTTGCTTCCATTCCTTTTATCCAACACCAGCTCTCCAGTGGGCATGTCTTTGTGACTTGCTGAACTGTTTGGACCAGGTACATTAAAATGGCACAAGTAAATATTACAGTCTAGCTTGCCCTTTTGCTCAAATTGAAGCCAACAAGTCAAGTAATACTTTAAACTGTTACTAATTTTTTGCATTTATCCTGATTTGCAACTTGAGTTATTTTGTCTTTTGGTCTGGGGTTTTTTTTGTTCTTTTTTTAATGACTGGCTATTGGATTTGTTTCTGGTTTTGTTTGGGGCGTTCTCTAAATGTAGTTTAACGAGAGCCTAGGAACTCTTATCTTCTGTAGCTTTTAAGATTCTCTGTGGGACAGCAAAGAAAATTTGTGATGCTGGTAACTGTCAGCACCTCTTTTTTTCAGTGTTGAGGCCATGCCTTAGATGTGCTTTCTCTTGCTGCATGTTGCCTGAGAGCATCCATGTGGTATTTTTTATCACAAATACTTGAGTCAGTCCTCATTATTAAACATTACAACATGCTCTGATCCAGCCAAGTACATGAAAAGGAGATGGAAATACTGTTCTATAACCAACAACCTTCTTCTGGGTGTTTTGCTTATTGTGAATGAGCATCCCACATCTAAACAATGTAGTTGGTTGCTTGCATTGCTTGTGGTGAGATGTAAACATTTTGCTGTTTTGCATGAAAATTCATTTAGCATATATTCTTCAAGGAAGACTCAGTTCTTTAATGTAATACTCTAATTAGGTACTCTAATTATAATTGTTAATGTTAAGAAATGCCTTGTCTTCAAAGGATACCATAATTTCAAAAGTAATATTGGATGGCTTTATTATTTTAAAATATGCCAACCAAGAAATTCTAATTACTCCAGTATTGAAGATCTACATTCAGGATTATGAGAGAAGATAATGTAAAATTCATAGAAAAACTTTCTCTAAATTATTTTTATAATTACAATAAAGCTGGAAATTTCCTTTCAAAAGTAGTTTCTCTCTTGTTCCAACGCAGTGGTGCCACCCTGTTAATTTCTTTTCATGTCTTTAGGACATCCAGGAAGCCAACTTCAAGACGTCCAGCAGCCGGCTCCTTGCAGCAGTCATGTCTGCTCTGTGCCACACGTCGGTGAAGCTGACCTCCATCTTCCCCATTGCTTACGACGGAGAGGCCTTGCTGCGCTCCATGGTCAAACAAGTCAGCACCGAGAATGACTCTGCTCTGGCCCATCGCTTTCCCCTGCTGGTTGCACACATGGAGAAACTCAGTCAGGTTAGAAGTCTAATGACTTCGTTTACTTTGCAACCAAAAGCTGTTATGTACCTTGAAGTCGGTGCCGGGTCGGCCAAATTAGAGGAGAAATATCCTCTGAGGGAAGGCAGGTTACCACCACCCCTCCCCCAAACCTAGGTTCGGGAAAGAAAAAAAAATTCCTCGAAGGAAAGTGAAAGAGAGAAACACTATTTATTAAACAAACACACAGAAAGGATAACAAAACTAAATAACAAAACAAAAAATCTCTCACTGTGGAGAGAAACCTGGAAAAATTCAGAGTCCTCTTTGGGTGTGGCCTCTTCCCTCCTCAGAGATGGGTCGGTGGGGCCCTTCCAGGAGGCTTTGGAAAAGGAGTTCTCCCCTGGTGTGGTCCGATGTTGTAGAACAGTCCCAAAAAAGAAGAAGGAGGAAGAAATCCAAAAAAGGTCTCAGGAAAACTCTCTCTCTCTGGAGAAAGGGAGCTGAGAGCTGTCTGAAGAGCAAGGTCGCTGCCCTCCACACTCTGCCGCCGAGCCCAGAGAGAGCTGCATGTGTCCTTGAGAAATTGTTTTGAAAAGTTTGCTTTCCTCTTGCACCCAGTCTTAAAGGCACAGGATTCATCTTCTGGGCATAGAGTGGTGATAGGGGATACACATCATAAAGTCATCCCAAGACAAAGTCTTGGCTTAATGAAGATGTAGATGAATTTGCCTAAGTGTTTTCCTTCTAAAAGGCTTAGTTCAGAAACTTACCATTTTTTCCAGTTTCCAACTTTTTGTCTGAAATATTCCAACTATTTCTTTTTTTCTTGGAATACTAAATTGTAAGAAATACACTTTGGAGTAGTATTCTGTTGCATAGTGTTTTCTGCAACAGTTCTTCAGCTTTTTTGTGTGATCACAAGGAGGAATGTGTAGATGGATTTGGTGTTTTGAGGAAGAGTCAACACAACTTTAGTAATAAAAAGTCATGCCCCAAACTGGGGTTTTTTAAGGTGTCAACAAGGAAAGCCCAGTTCATACAGTTCTAGGTTATTAAACAATTTTCTAATCAAGGGCTCTTTAATGCTGTATTTTTGCAGTTCTGTTATTTTAGAATTGATTTACAGGAATGAAAAGGGTAAAGATCGTAATCAGGGAAATGGGACTATTAAATAGTGTTCTTTATTTCAGAAGACAACAGGGGTAGGATAGTATGAAATTATGAATTATGCAAGGGAGGTAAATAAAGGATAGTTGTTGAGTCTAGCACCACCAGAAGTTTTGAGTAAAAGGTAAGGTCAGAAGTTTTCTGCTCTTCATAAAATACACGGTTAAGCTCAGGGACATACTCCTGTAGGCCATTATTATGCTAACAGCTTTCATGGACTTTGAAAGCACCTGCACAGATTAATGAAGGAAAAAACCACCGGGCGCTATTAAATGTAAATATAATATTTGTGTCCTGGATACAGCAGCCTCTTAACTGTAAAAGGTGGAAAGATAAACCTTATATTTTCATCAGTAGAGCTGGTCTTTTTTTCTTACCAGAAATGATTTTCAGTATGGTTAACTATTATAAGAAACAGTGGATGTCACTGCTAGACAGAAGACACAGTAGATGCCTAAGCTTAGATTTGTTTTGTAGCCTTCATTCAGCAAAGAGCAACTGTGTTTGTAATCATCCTGCCGCTGGTTATATCTTACCTCTTTGCATAGAAGATTCTTTTTACTAACACCAAAACAATAAAGCTTCTAAGTTTCTTTTTTAGACGCTGCAGAAGAAAATTATATGAACAGTTTCATAGGTAGCAATATATCCACTGTGTTCTAATGTGTGCTTTTAAAGCCCATAGGTTTTATGGGCTATATGGGCTTTATTAGGCTATAAAGAAGAGACCTCTCCTGAGAAGGACACCTGGATGCGGTATCTTTCCAATGCAATAAAAAACTAGTCACTACCTCATTCAGGAAATTAAGAGCATTAATCAATTCTTTTGACAAAGGGGTACATACTATGATAGCTTTGAGAATTTTTAATTTTTTTTCCACCCTATAGACATTTCTAATCTTTATGAAGTCACAGATATTTCAATTACCTAATACTTAAAATTTGCAAAAGTCTCTGTTTTTTTAATAACCATGTCATTTGTCATTGTTTTTCCTCATACTGCAGAGTGAAGAAAATGTTTCAGGGATGACAAGCTTTCGGGAAGTGCTGGAAAAGATGTTGGTCATTGTTGTTTTACCAGTACGGAACAGCCTTAGAAGAGAAAATGAACTTTTCTCTTCACATCTGGTTTCTAATACCTGTGGGTTGCTTGCTAGTATTGTGAGTGAGCTTACAGCATCAGCATTAGGATCTGAGGTAAAGCTGCTATAAAATCAATTTTAGAAGTCTTTCAGGACAAACACGTTATGAACGTGATACAGGCTGTGATGGGTATTTTATAGGTGTGCAGATCTTTCAGAGATTCTGGAATTCTCAGCTCTGACTAGCTCAGATGTTTTGCATTAATTTAAAAGCATATATTCACTGTACTAGGGGAGTACTGTTGATAATTAGCTACTTCATTAGGGCTGCAGAATACTGCAGGTTGTTTAAAAAATGGCAAATTTTTTGAGTACTTTGCTTATTGCCTGCATATTTGTGTACGTATACAATCAAATAGGCTTTCATGAGGTGGTAACTTTGTTAAGTGACAGAAAAGTATTTGACTTTGTTAAAGGAGTACCACTGTCTCTGTGCTATCCACAGGCTTTTCTCACAGAAAGAATCAAGATTTTGATAACATCTTGATTCACGGTGTTTTTACCATTATGTAACACCTGTTTGTGCCCTCTCTTAATCTTGACTTTACCTAAGGCAGAAATACCTAACCTTTCTTTTAGTATAGCTAGTCTGTATTTTTTGCTAATTCATCGTATAAAATGGATATGTAAATACTTTAAAAAAACGAGTTGGATTCTTAATTATTCCTAGTTAATTTCTAATTATCAGCAATACTTTTTTTTAGTCAATATTAACTAGAAAGCTAAGTAGTGGCATCTTCTGTGGTTTATGAGTTGACTTCTAAAATTTACCCAGTTGAAAAATCTAGTAATTCACTTAACTTTGCTTTATTTAAGTTGTCTAACATTTAGCAGTTAATATTTTCTAACAACTGTATTTAACTTTCTACAGGTTGATGGATTGAATTCTCTCCATTCTGTCAAATCCACTCCAAACCGATTCACTAAAACAAGTCAGGGAAGAAGCTGGAACACTGGGAATGGATCCCCTGATGCAATATGTTTCTCTGTTGACAAACCTGGTGTAGTTGTAGTAGGATTTTCTGTTTATGGTGGAGGAGGAATTCATGAGTATGAGTTGGAGGTGTTAGTTGATGATGTAAGTACTGAATTTGGGAAAACAATTTGAACAAAAGTAATCTCGGAGTTTTTTTAAAAGTATGTTTTACAATGTGATATTGTCATATTCTTATTCAGTCTAGGTTACCAGTAAAACAATGCACTGGTTGTTGGGTTTTTTGGGTTGCTTGTGGTGGAGATCTTTGTGTTACCACAAGCTACATACCATACCTAATAGGATCCCTATCTTGGTTATTGTTTGAATTTTCCTTTATTACAAATAATATTTAAAGTATAGGGGGCTTTTCAGTTTCTGGAGCTAAATGTAGATTATCTCTCTGTATAGTTATCTCTCTGTAAAATGTGAATGAAAGTAAGAAATTAGGTTAAATCCAAAAACTGAAGAGAAAGGTTATGGCCTACCAGCATGGTCAGACTGTAGCTACAGATGTTTCGTGTGCTGTTGATGTACTCTCTTAGAAGCAGTATAAAACTGCATTGTGGGCTCTTGTAATGAAGCAAAACCTCAGTTCTTTTACACACAGTTGTTCACTATAAATGGTGATTCTGATCTCTTCCAAAGGACAAGCACAGGTTACTATGGGAAATTAACCTCTCTGCTCAGTAATTTCCCCTTTAGGAGAAAGGCTTTACTGTTGGCTCTGAACAGGTTTTTCATCTTTTTGTTTGTAATGCCATGTGTAAAAATTTATGCAATGACAGAAGTTGCACAATTGCCTGTGTCATGTATTTACATTATAAATGTGTTAAAATTACTTTGTTTCTTTGAATCAGAGTGATCATACTGGAGATGCAACTCATTCTCATAGATGGACATCTTTAGAATTGGTTAAAGGAACTTACACCACAGATGATTCTCCGAGTGACATAGCTGAAATCAGACTTGACAAAGTTGTGCCGCTGAAGGTAAATAAAATAAAAGCATATCTGTAGGTTTCATAGAACTTCTTTAGATAACAAAACTGAAATGATCAATGTAAATTGTTTGGGGTTTTGTGTGCACATTCATAAGCTGATCTCCACATGTGTGCTTCATAAAGTCTCAGTTTCACCCGGAAAAGTTCTGAATCCTGTCAACTAAAATAAATTAGATCCCGGTTTCTATAATAGCATAAGATAGATAGTAGTTGCTTAGTAATTTTGGAATATTCTTGCATGTTCAATTTACTTTGTGCAACTTGGCAGGTAATTTTCTTGGGTCCGTGCTTACTCTTAAAGCAATTAGTAGTAATTTAAGTTACGGTCTGTAGTTTGGGAACAAGGAGCAGCTTTGATTTTTGTTAAATCATTGATCTTTTTTTGTCTAATTTTATTTGTAGAGTGCTTTGAAGGACTTTTCAGACTCTCCAGTAGCAATGTAAAATAATAACTTTCATAAACTGTGAAGCCATTAGATGCTTGTTTTATACTGCATACTATTTTTGTCTCTGCTTTCTAAGGAGAATGTGAAATACGCAGTTCGTTTGAGGAATTACGGGAGCCGGACTGCCAATGGCGATGGCGGGATGACGACAGTTCAGTGTCCAGATGGGGTAACGTTCACATTCAGCACGTGTAGTCTGAGCAGTAATGGCACTAACCAAACACGAGGACAAATCCCACAGATTCTTTATTACAGGTTTGTGTGTTGAAATGATTCATTTCTAAGAAAAGTGAACAAAACCATCCCAGTGATATTATACCACATCTGTTTTTAAGAAGTGATAGAAATAAATGCATCCAGAGTGTGTTTGTGATGCCTCTTCCAGTCTTGTTTTAGATTCTGGTTTTTTGACTTGACAAATAATTTGATGGTTGACTTCTTATACGATCCATTGTTTACTACTTTAGAGGTCTAAGATGGGGAACTCATAAAAGACACCGTTTCAATTTCTGTTTTTTCTATATCATAAGAGATACTTGAGAGGTTACTCACTGGAATATTTATCTCTGTGATTTATTCAGTTCTTCAGTTTCCAAAAATTATTTCATCATGTATGAAGCAAGGTCTATTTGTATAGGAGCTGTCTCCTCTGTTACTTAGAGTTCAAAGGTATAAAAAGAGAAATTGCTATTGCCTGAAGAAAATCAATTGAAGTGTCTGACTGTGCTGCAGGGAAGCTTTACTTCAGCCTTTCAGGATGACAGTAGGAATTCACTTGTGGTTATGCTTTTGCAGGAAGCATTGCTTTCGTGTTTGAGGTGCTTCCCCTGATTTGTATACAGACATGATTTTCAAACTGGCAGTACAAGGCTGATCAACAGAAGATGGAAGGAATAAAAGGATCAATGAATAATAATTTACTTTTTTATTTAATTGTGTGAGATGTACCTACCTAATAAAAGATTTAGAATATGTAAAAAAGTAGTGCTACACCAGTATTTTAGAGTAAAAAGCACATGAACATGTTGCTTTCAAGAAGGTTTTAAAGCAGCTAAAATATGGAGAAATAAAGTGGCCAGCAAAACTATAGAAATAGTATATTTGAAGATACAGGATAGCTCTAAAGGACCTTAAAACATGAGATTGTGCTCAAAGATCCAGCTTGTCAGTAAAAACAGTAATTGCTTATTAAACAGTGGAATTGCAGTGGTGCAGATCATGATACTTTAATTGATTTAGTCTCCTGGAATCTTGGAATTTATTATGAAGTCTCATAATTGGAAAGCATCATTTTGTAAGAAGGACGAAAGAAGACAAGGAAAATGTCTATTTTCACTCTTAGATTGTTTGCTTTTATACAGGCAAAAGAGAAAATTAAGGAGAAATAACGATTTCTTTGATTTCAGAAAAGCAAAGGACATAATTTCAGTAATGGAAGCTTCAAGGCATTCTAACTTAATGATAAATTAACATGTGAAAAAACTCTACACTGAAATCCTGTCTTGAGATCAGAACAGTCTCAGGCATTTTTGTTTCAACTGATAGAATTCAAAGAAGCTTTTGAACGACTGTAGTAGTACAAGTCAGAACTGTCACAGAATAAATTGTGTTGAAAAAAATTGCAGCTGCTGACTGTAATCACAATGTCTTTTGTAGTTTGCATGGACAAGATAAATTTAATGTTATCTGATGCGTGACTGTGGTTATGGACTTAGTTTGAGGACTTAGTGTTTGATATATAATAGTTTGAAGTTTTGATTTGCTTACAGCAAGGAAACAAATGTTCAGTCAAATGAACGTTACGGAACAGCTTGTAAAAGTCACACTGCATTTTGTTTGGAGGATGCTCAAATACAATAGAATTGTTTCTCATGCATATGCAAAGAAAGACCACATACAGAAGTTAACAAACTTTTGGAAAGAGCAGAAAAGTTTTGGATGGATGTGTTGGAAAAGTACTCAGTTGAAGTGCCCCCACCATCAGTGGCTAAAAAATTCAAATGAAAAAGGCTTAAGGCTGACAGCAAAGCTACAATTCTAGGACACATTAAAAAAACAAATAATCTCATTGTAAAAGTGATTAATTCACATCACAGAGAAGGAGAGGTATTCTTCACTGAACTGCTCACAGTAAAATTTTTGAATGTTCTGAGGTGCTAGTCCTGAAATAATAATGTTCTGGAATACGGTTTTGAAGATTAGATCTTTCTGGACAAACATAAGATATCCAAAAGAGAATGGGAGATGTTGTTTTACATTTTATTTCTCTATGCCAAGGTTTAACGCTACCATATTGAAGGCTTGAATAAGATCATAATTGTCATTTGACTGCTTTGAAAAAGCAAATTAAACCACATCTTTCATATAATTTACTGAAAGAGTTTTGTGCATAATGTTGTTTTGGAGAGCCCGATTTGACATACAGAGTAGATTTAAAAGAAAGAACTATTTGTTGAGGGTAAGCCCAAGACTGTATGTCAAAGCCATAATAATATTTGAAATAAGAAGGGAGAATCTTCTCTCTTATGAAAATGCAGAAATATCCATTAAGAAAGTTTTACTTGTTTCTGTGATGCATTTAACATTGCTCTGTTTTTACCAAGACAGGCACCTGGCTTTGGAAGAGCATAGCAATTAGTACATTTCTGTGGTTTAAAAGGCATGTAGAGAAAATAAACATTTCAGAAAAATGCTTTTTTTGCTTTTTGCCAAATAAAGTTCTTGCAATGGACTAACAGCGAGACATTCCTCCAAAATATCCTCCATGGTTTCTTTATTTTCTTTATCACTTTCTCATAAATTGTTTTGCTTATTCTATGCCAAAAATTAGTCATTCATTTTTTCTATGTTATTTTGTATTTGTGAACTTACTTTAAATTAATCCACTATCCAGGAGTGAGTATGATGGAGATCTGCAGTCACAGCTGTTGAACAAAGCTAATGAAGAAGACAAAAATTGTAGCAGGGCTCTTTCTGTCGTGAGTGCTGTTGTACGAGCAGCCAAAGACTTGTTGCACAGAGCTCTTGCTGTAGATGGTAAGGCTTGAGAAAATTTACTTTACTTTTCCAAACTTATTTCACTAGCAAACCATAATAATAGAATATCACCTGAATACAAGAGCTGTGATATTTCTCTTTTGCTTTCCAAAGAATGTTTTTCTAACCTTTCATTCCTATAGGTATCAAACTGAGTAACTTTTATAGATCATTGAATTATACTTGTGATATCATAGTCAGATACCTTGTATCAATTTGCTCATCAATTTAGCGAGTGTCGTATTAAAGCTGGTGAGATTCTTTATTTCCAAAAGATGTTCTATGATGGATTGGTTGCAAATTTCATGCAGCATTTGCACAGAGGTTGTAATCAGCAGGACTGGTTAATGAAATTAATATATAAGCACTTAAACATCCCTTTTTTAGAATGTAGATACCAGCCAGTGTAGCCAAAATGTCCAGAGTATTACGTAGTGCTATAAAAGTTATTTTGAAGGGCTGGGAGGGACTGCTGTGCTAACTTTTATACTGTAGAAAATATGAACACAGCTTCACAAAATGGCAAAGAATGCAATAAAATAGTGCTCCAAGAGAAGAACATTTTTCAACAGAGAACTGTATATAATGACATATTTCTCTTGGGTGGACTTGGCAGACTCAGAATTCAGCAGTGCCTAAATACTGAAAACAATCTGAAGTAAAAATAGTCTAGGAAATAGAAGTTTAATTCACAAGGGGCAAACCAGAAAAATAAGATGTGCTTTGAACCATAGCATGTTTATTAATAACTCCTCTGTTCTAATTATCTTTATTTAGCTGAAGACATTCCAGAATTACTCAGCTCTTCCAGTCTGTTTTCAATGCTGCTTCCCCTCATCATAGCCTACATAGGACCAGTAGCAGCAGCTATTCCCAAGGTATGCTCCTCAGCAGAAATTACTGAAGAAATGTATGAATGTTAGGCAAGGAAGAGGTTTCCTCTGAAAATTTGAACATCTTGATTTCTTACAATTTTGTGAATTAGTGTTTTATATTTGATAACATGACGCATGAATTTTCAAAGAGTCAAGAATTTTAAAAACATATAATGAGTTTTTTTTAACTTCAATTGAAAACATGATGAAAAAAAATACCTTAAGGAAGCAGAGAAATATGACAGGCTTTAATAGTAGAAAAAGGTAAGGAATGAGAAAAATGTAATTAACAACTCATTGATGAATATTGGTGGGATGAAATGGTTTATGTTATATAAGTTCTATTTTTACAGTAAACAGCAAAAGCATTTGTTAATTAAATTAAGATTATTTCTGTCAAATTTATAGATTGAAATATGGCAGCTGTAAATAAAAGAACATTTCTTTCCTGTGGCATGACATTCTTCAATGTGCCTGGTCTGGGACACTCTTGAAATCTGTTATTAGATCTAGAAATGTCAATAATCCGTAGCCAGTAGACACTATTGCCTTTTACTGCTTTTTCATGAGCTGTAAGCAGTTTCTGACTTCTTTTAAAGGGGGAGGAAAGAGAACTGACCTCTTAAAATCTAGCAGGCATGTAATGAAAGACAGTGTTAGATTTTAGTTACCTTGTTTCTTCATTGAACTGGGGTTTGAAACAATCAAGGTGTTTTGCTTTACAAGTGTTCATCTGCTTACAAAATGGTATGGAGATTACAGGAAACAATGCAATGCTTAAGGTTACATACATTAAAATATGTTGAATATTTAGAAAAAAATAATATTGTTTTAAAGGATAACTGAACTGTGACTTTAGTATAATCTTTGTTTTCTGTGGACTTGTGCTTAGTGCTTGTTAATGTTCAAGGTTTCGTAGAAGCTATTTTAGGGAAAAGATCTCACAGTTACATACATATTCTTGTTTCAGCTTTGGCAAGTCTGCAAGGGGAGATTAATGTACCAATGCTTTTTCTATCAGGACTGTATAGATGCAGAATTGAAAAATGACTGAGTGAATTGTAGTTAGTGATATTCTGAGAATATTCAAACAACCATTGAAGAGAAATGGAAGTATTAGAGTATTGTTTTCACCAGGTTATAATACTTTATAATAACACATGTGGTGTTATGTTACAGGTTGCTGTTGAGGTCTTCGGCCTGGTACAACAGCTGCTTCCTTCTGTGGCAGTTCTGAATCAGAAATATGCTCCTCCAGCCTTCAACCCAAATCAGTCTACAGACAGCACCACTGGGAACCAACCAGAGCAAGGGCTTTCAGCTTGTACTACCTCCAATCACTATGCTGTTGTAGAAAGTGAGCATCCCTATAAACCTGCCTCTGTTACACACTACAAGGTGAGCACCATTTCTAAGTGCACGTGCTGCTTCTTAAAAGCTTGACACAGGAGTTTTCTCGAGCAGCCAATATTCGCTGTCTGAAAAGTTGTCGCCATGGATGATAATTAATATTGTCCAATATAGGAGATAGTTCCTTATATTATTGCTGTACTGTTTTCTGGACAAAACTTTCTACATCAAGTATAGTGGAAATTAGTGAAGTTTCAACCACCTAATTCAGATGTCTGCTCTAAGTCCTTAAATTTACATAGTCGTTACATATACAGTGTATAACCATAGATCAGACTTTCTTACCTAATGCTAGAACAATGTTTTGTAAAAATACCTGAAGTCAATTCTAGTCAAATTAACATCCAGAAGTAGCAAACCTATAATCAAGAGCCTGAACAGGACATTAATTATTATTCCACTATTCCACTGCTTGTCCTGTGAGACAGCAAAACATGCACTGTTGAAAACGTAGTTACCATGTAATCATCCTGATGCAATAACGCTTACTTTTGTCCTAAAAGTTCATGGAGCGTGTCTAAAGCCTCGGGTTTAGTGGTTACTGCATTTGAATTTCTGTAGCTATATGCTATTGTACTACAGGCCACATCCACAAGTGGGATTCAGCTGCTCTGTATTTTTCTGGGACTGCACAAAACAGATATTCTGTAGTTTGTTGAAGTTTGAGTTTAGGAAAAGTGCAGCAGAGTTCAATGTCTGTAGTAGTCTGTGGTTGTTTTGTTTAATGAACCTGTACAGAGTTCTTGAAAACAATCACAAGTGGTGTCAGCACAAATACTTAATCAGAATATTAAGTTATAATACAGGATTCTAATTGAGTGAAGTGTAAAGCATTTCAGGTGTACATGAACTTCAAAGAATAAAAATTAGGTTAATGTTGATTTAAAGCATATCAAAGCAATTGTGCAGAATTACATCATTAAATCACTTTTGTAGACTAAAGCAGAGTTAAGGACAAATGGAAATGAAGAAATAAATGTTAAAAAAACCTCAAGAACCCCAAAAGCTTGGAGTTATTTAAACTATTGCTTTGTTTTAGGTGACTTTTCCTGAATGTGTCCGGTGGATAACAATAGAGTTTGAC
The DNA here is from genome assembly GCA_013397915.1 of Daphoenositta chrysoptera. Classification (NCBI taxonomy): domain Eukaryota; kingdom Metazoa; phylum Chordata; class Aves; order Passeriformes; genus Daphoenositta; species Daphoenositta chrysoptera. The sequence goes on from VZRO01002375.1 coordinate 89,491, forward strand.
ACTCAGTGTGGCACTGCTCAGTCAGAGGATGTTCTTCGTTTACTAATTCCTGTCAGAATTGCACAGAGCCTGGGATTTGGACCAAAGCATACTTCTGTTCATGAAAACCTTAATTCATGGATAGAACTGAAAAAGTTTTCTGGATCTTCAGGATGGCCTACCATGGTATTAGTATTGCCAGGTAATAAATAGATACTAATGTAATTACTAGTAGTGTGAGTTACTAAAATAATAGGAAGCTTGATTTTTCTGAAAAATTATCTTAGAAAACAAAGTTGAAGAAGGATCTTTATCCAAGCTGGCAAGTTAATTATGTTTATAGTAAGTTTCTTGCTTGAAGTCTTGATCTGCTCTTCTTCCCATGGTTTCAATTCACATTTTACATAAAAAGGCTGGGGTTCATGTATGCTTACGTAAAAGAAACATACAAAAAGAAGATGAATATATTACTTATTTAATTTATCCTTTTACTTCTTTCAGGGAATGAAGCTCTTTTTTCTCTGGAGACTGCGTCAGACTATGTGAAAGATGAAAAAGCTTGTTTTTATGGTTTCAAATGTTATGCAATTGGATATGAATTTAGTCCAGGATCTGATGAGGTAAGGAAAAAGTGAGATGGTTGTAATTGCTGCACCTAATAAATCTCTCCTATAAGGCTGTTTTTTGAGGATAAAAATACTTTTATTTCCACTTATGACTAAGTGACATTGGCAAAATATTTTTAGAATAATTTTATAAACGTTGTCACATTTTTTGTTAAAGACATTCATTTGGAATGGCTTCTTGCTTGGTTTGTGGCAGTCTACAAATACATAGTGTGGTTTTATCTTGTATGTCAGTGGGATGTAAGATTTCCTGAAATTCTCACCTACTCTTGCATCAGAGATCCAAACTTTTGGGGCTTTCAGTGATTAGTATTTTACTATCACTGTCAATTGAATGACATACCTGCATTATTTTTCCAGTGCTCACTTAGACCAGAACTCTCAGACTCCTTGGAAATGCTGTGCACATTAGGCTACCCAGATTTACCCAGTGGTCTCCTCATTTTGCCTTTAAGGACATGAGTCATTTCCACCACTGCTTATTGCAAACGAAAGATTAAATTTCATGTCCTTGACCCAGTGCTTTCTTTTGGCTTATTTTAAGAGACAGTGAAAACACTTAGTATGTTTCATAATAAATCCAAAAAATTAGTCTTCCCTTATCCTGGGAGTCTTTGGGTCTGTCACTTCACGTGGACTTCACAAGGTCTGCATCTTCCTTACACTAAAACCTTCACAGAAGATTTACCTCATCTTCCTAGATTTTGCTCAAGCCTAAATCATGTCTTCAGGTTTTCATAGTGTCAAATTCTTTGGAATTTCTTTGCATATCAGATAAGAAAACATGCCATAATATTATTAGCTATGGTGGTCTCACTGGCTTTCAGCAAAATCAGATCTATAATTCCTACAGAAGATCCAATTAGTCTGTGTTTGAATAAAAATAATGTTTGCTTAAGCAAAAAAACCTATGTAGATTGATATGTCCTTCATTTTCTTTAAAGCGTTTACAAACAAAACTATTTGGACACTCAGTATTAAAATGCTAGCCAATACCTTAAGTCTGTCATCTAAAAGAAAGTTTTAAGTAATTGTTTTCAAACATACCATAATAATTTTGGTACACTGTCCAATGTCACAGCAAAACATAGCAATAGCTGCATGACAAATACATTGCTGAGAAGCTTCACACTGGGACACCCGATATTTCTTGAGATAAAACATTGTCAGGGAAACATACTTATTGTCTTATTTTCTGAGGCACTACTTTTGGTTTATTTTTTTTTAATTTGAAGGGTATTATTCAGCTGGAGAAAGAACTGGCAAATTTAGGAGGATCATGTGCAGCAGCTTTGATGAAGAAAGATTTAGCACTTCCTATTGGTAAGAATATACTTCATTATTTCATCCATGTTTTCTGAATTAGTAGTACATTTAAAGTTTATTGCTGCTTTTAATTAGAGGTAATACAAAATTGATGCTTCAAATGGAAAAAATCAAACAAGATAATAAAGTTGGTGATATTTTCTGCTTACACTTTTCCCTTTGTGTGCATATGGGGAGGAGGGAGACTGGTCATTTAAATTTGGATGCACTCTCACCCCATCCACAGGTAGTGTATCAGTGTATGAACTGAGTACCACAGTTTCCTTGTGGTACTTCATATTTATATTCATAAATATGCAATAGTGCCCTTTGTATTTGTCTTTCACTGTTCTTTCTCCCCTCACTCCACACCTCTCTGAATAAAAAAATTCCTGCAGCATTGAATTGTAAAATTTGAAATTACTAGCTTAAAATTGAAAGTGCCCATTGTATCTGTAGACCTTCTAGCAAAAAATATTTATACTATAGCTTTTTTTACAATTAGAAATTACATACTATATAGAAAGTGCAGCAAATAAAGGTTTATAGTAACCCAGTTGCAGTTTAAAATGTAAGGAAAAATGAGTTTATGAAAATTAATGGATACAGCGATTCAATTAAAACGTCTCATGATGCAGCCATATTATGTGTAATATAATTTCTCTTAAATAGCATCAGTATATAGGAAAAACAGGCTCATAATATATAATAGAATATCTTTTTGGTGGTTTTAATTTAGGAGCGCTAATGAGAGCTCAGACATTGTTACACTGGAAGCATAGATAATTGAGGAGGAGAGTACTGATCAATGTGGAGTTATAATGACAAAACCTACTTTGTATTTTTTAACCCAGGATTTTGCTTGTGTATTTAGATTGTGTACAAATTGCTTACTTTATGTTGTGAGGAAGCACCTCAGTTACACTGGTAGATCTGCATTTCACTCTCCAAAGTACAGGCAATTCTGCAGGTTAAATAGTGCCCTCATCTGTCACCCCAAACTCCTTAGTTTTGTTGACTTCTACAACACCCATTTGTCTTGCTGTTTTTCTATGCAACAACAACAAAAAGATAAAATTGAAATCCTTCTAACTTAATATGCCATATTTTATAATACTTTGTACTTCTCTCTAGGGAGCTTTTTTTTGCTTGTTCTGTTTAAATGCCTAAAAGAAGAAGGGAAAATAGGTGACACATAGATTGACTTTAAGCTATCACATGGAAATTTGAAATAAAATATCCAGTTAAGTTACTTTCTTTGAGAGTTACACCCAAATACTGTTTGAGTTACCACATTCAAAAGGTTGTCCTTCCTTCTTGCCAGTTCAAGACTTAAATTTAAGATACTTGTTCCTGAGAGAGATCTGGTCTATGGCCAAGACTGGACTTAAACAGCAGTGTGAAATTGGTTGATGTATTTAATGTTATTACATTCTTACTTGTATTATAAGAATTATAGTACAATGTAATATATTATACTATATTATATGTTATATATTATATAATATATAATATGTATTAGTTTATAATATAATTATATATATAAGAATTACATTCTTAATCAAATTTGGTTGATATCTGAGAGCCATTTTAAAATACCTTAATTTCTTTGAGTTTTAAAATGCCTTGGGTCTTGATTTTTCTTACTTCTTTTTCTTCTGTCTAGTAGAATTGCCTGACATGTATTCAAAAGAGTAGAAATATGGTAACCTTATTGGTTTTACTCTTCTGTTAAAAGACTGTGTTCGGCAATTCTGGTCACCCTGGAATCAGACTTTTGAATTGTATTTGTCAGAAAGAAATATTGTGTAATAATATGTATTTGAGCTTTGTGTTTTAAGAGGAATCATAATTTACAAAATTGTACAGAGTTTATCAGGTTTTCAAATAATTGTACAAAGGTAAGCTCTTAAGAGGGAGCAGGTGTTCCATACTTAAAGGTACTGCTTCCCAGAAACCATCTTGACCTCTCAAAATCTTTTTGAAAGTGTCTAGTCACATCCAGAAGTGCCATACATACTGTCTTGGAGATAAGAAGATATGCACCAAGGTTTTGTTCTATGTAATTTACGTTGTTCATGTGTGTGTGCACTGAATGATACAATACTGCATGTTTACTATGTTATTTGAAAATATTAATATTTCAGCTGCTGATTGAACAGCATGAGACATCATTATGCAGACTTAAAATTTGTAATATAAAAGGCTTTACAAAACAGAATTTAATTTCATGTTGTATAATATGTAGATAAGTGTTAGTATAACTGTTACATTTTTCCAGCAGGTAGTGAGTTTGAAGAGGATCTTGAGATACTTGAAGAGGCTGCCTTACAGGTATGCTGAAGCTTTTTATCCACTGCAATGTACTTAAACACATAATTCCATTGAAGCTTTTTGACTGCTACAGAAGAAAATAATTTGTACTGTTCATATCATAGAATGGAACCCAACTTGTTATGAAACAGTTAAAGAAAATCATACAGATTTTTAATATTTACATTAAATCATTTTTTATAATTAATCTGCTTGGAAAAAAATGCATAAAATATCACATAGAAAGGTAGATGACCAAGTATTTAAAAATATCTGTTTGGATGAAATTGCACTATATAGCAAGTTTTAAATGTTACCAAAATCAGTATTTTACATGTCTTTGTAATTAGAGAAATAAAATCACTTTTTCAGCTGAGCAGTGATGTTAATCAAATCCCAGATAATGTGATTGCAGTTGTTCTGGTTTGCTGATGGCCTTTTGTTGAGTGCAATGGGAGCTAATGCTGAATCTCCCTCAACTCAAGGTTATTTAACCTCTTTATGCATAAATTATTGTTTAATAGACTGAGATTACTTTTTTAAAAGCTTTTATCAGGGTAAAGTTTATTCTTTTCTTTGAATGGTTTTCAATGCCCAAAATGTCTGTACCAATTGTGTCATGTTTCAGGAAAGTGTCAACATGTTACTGAAAACTGTTCTATGTCTCTCTCTTTTCACCCCAACCTCTGCCAAAAAAAAAAAAAAGGTGTGCAAATCTCACTCAGGCATTCTCGGGAAAGGCTTGGCACTGTCTCACTCACCAACCATTTTGGAAGCTCTCGAAGGAAGTCTCCCACTGCAGGTACAAAGCAACGAGCAGTCGTTCCTGGAGGATTTCATTGCTTGTGTACCAGGGTCAAGTGGTGGACGACTCGCAAGGTAAAACTGCACCCCTGCTTGTCTGTTCAACTGGCTATAGAACTGTCCTAGTTATTTTAAATATTAGTTAAATAAAACTATTTGGCTATATTGTTTTCATTAATACATTAGTTAAAAATATGTAGGCATTCAGATGTTCTGTGTTCTTTGTAGCTCTGTGTCACATTTGTTCAGAGTAAGAATTTATGTTTTGGGGGCTGCAAGAGATTTTAATGTTAGGTGGTTTTCTTTACTGTAGGTGGCTTCAGCCAGATTCATATGCTGATCCTCAAAAAACATCATTGATTTTGAATAAGGATGACATTCGATGTGGTTGGCCAACTGTTATTACAGTACAAACAAAAGACCAGTATGGCGATGTTGTTCACGTTCCTAATATGAAGGTAATTATTGCAATCTTGGCTGTTCTGCTTCATCTTGCTGTCTTTTAGTTTTAATTGTAGGTATTCCACAAAATACTCTTGTATAGGACAGAAAGTGACATTCATAAATTCATTGTAGTCAGACTTTCTTATCTCCAAATCCACAAAACTACCAAATTCTGTATTATGCCAGCACCATTTCATGCAATTCATAACCTGTCTGTAATGAACTACACATGTGTAGTTGCATAAACAATCAATCATAAGTGAGGTTGGATGGTTAAGGTGACAAGAATCCATTTTTTAATTTGTAAGCCAGGAAAGAGTATTATAAACCATAGACTTTGTGATGGAAAAAAAAATCAGAAGCACATTGATGGACCACTTTATAGTTACTTTATTTTAGACTAGAAGAATACTCTTCCCTTTTCTAATACTTGGAAGTTCTGTAGTCCTTGCAATTAATAATAACTGGCAAGGAATGGTGGTCCTGTGTTTGCCTTCAGCCTCTTCAGTTAACCACTGGTTTTCAGTACTGGAAAGGAGGTGTTTTTGACAGCCTCAGGTAGAGTTAGAACAACTTTGCACATTTTGGGGTAAAACCTACATGTAATGTATAAAAGTGGACTGCTTGATTTGAAGTAGTAAAGCAATGCAAACAAAACAAAGACAAATGGTTTTCATGTAGTTCTAATAAATTAGGTTACTTCTGTGTTTTAAAGCCCACTACTACTGCAGGGTAGTTGGTTTTAAGCCCAAATGTAGACAAAATACCTTTTACAAAGGCATGATTCCTGTGATAAAAGCTCTCAAATCTATTCTTCGAATATGATGTGATAATTGAGAGTTTACTTAAAGTGAGCTGTAAACCTAATAATAACCAGCAGTTCTACAACTGTACCACAAGAATCAGCTTAGTCACAAACACTGCTTGAGTCAAAGTTGTGTGTGATTACCGACATAAATTAGTGAAAGAACATGTAGAAAACTCTTAGTGATTTTACCCTATCAGTCAGGAAAAGGGTATGTCAAAATATTATAAAAATTATTGCTGAGTTTATTGTTTAATTCCTGTTCACAAAGGTGGTATTAAAGTGACAAAAATCTTCAGTCAGTTTATCATTTTTCTGGACTTACTCAGTGTGCAAGGCAGTGATGTAACTTTTGGTAAATTAAGTCAAATTTTGAAAAAACAGTGTGAAAACTGCTGTATTTAAGCATCTGCACTGTATTGCAGATTTAGGATGAGTAACACGTAATTTTCTGGGTAGTCTGTCCGTCTTCCTCAGAAAATTGTGTACTTCTAACTGTTACCTGCACTAATGGAGATCCATGGTACCTCTGGAGGAAAAAATCAGTTAAAACATGCATTGAAGAGGACAGTATAAACATACAGTGCTGGTGTGAGGTGGCAGAGCCAGCCAGGTTCCAATCTGTCCATTGCTGATCCAGATCTAGTGGCCATGATGATTCACTCTGAAATCTGTGCACTTACTCGGAAGGCTCTCTTTCTACTTCGTTGCACTTTTCTGGCCTGGGAGAACTTGCCTAGGCATATCAGACTGTGCTGCTTCCCAGGGAGTGCTCTGGGACTGGCAGAAGTGACACAGTGTGTGCTGATGGTGTGCAGAGTCAGGGGTGCTTCTCCCCTGTAGGTTGGCATCTTTCCAAAATGCTGTACTTGGCTTGGCAGATTAAGTGTAGATACATTGGGTTTTCACACAGTTGGATTTACAGTGCTCTAAGCACTTTGTCACTGTATTGCATCAAATTTAAAATAATGTGTGTGTGTTTCCTCACTAAATCATGTTCCCTCTTCCACATCTTACAGGTAGAAGTCAAAGCTATTCCCGTTTCTCAGAAAAAAACATCAATTCAACAAGAACAAGTTAAAAAAGCGCAGCGAATACCAGGGAGTCCTGCAACAGCTGTTTCCCCTAGCAGTGATATGACCTTTGGAGGACTTCCTTCACCAAAGCTTGATTCCTCCTATGAGCCAATGATAGTAAAAGAAGCTCGGTATATTGCTATTACAATGATGAAGGTAAGTTACTGCAATTTTAGCAATATAACTGTAGAATTCAGCGTTCAAAGTGTGTAAAGGTATGCAACAGAGAAGAAAAAAAGTATATTTACTTTTGGTCACAATCTGAAAATATATTCAATGCAAATTACTTTGATTATATATTAGTTCAGCAATAAAGTAAATACATCAAAAGGGCCAATTGCATAGACTCTAAAGCAGTTAGACTGGATTAGCATAAAAAAGAAAAGTTGTCTTTGATTTTGATTAGACAGATTAACAATTTAGTCTGAGCCACTCAGGAGAAATAGATACTAAAATGGTGAAGGGAAAGTCAAACCAGTATGTTTATATGGAGTTGGAGTGTTGCAGTGAATACATATTTAAAACTAGAACAGGTAAGCATAGGAAAAGATAAGAGCTCAGTATAGTAAAAAAAGGTCATACAAATGATTTATATATCAATGTATATGAATTAAGCGGCATCTGATGAAATGAGCCACTGTTAAATGGATCAGCTCAGACACTTTTCCAGGAACAGTTTTAAAGAAGTGAAAACTGAGCAGCTAGTATTGATTGGATTGAGTATATTATAGCACATGCAATAAATTTACATATGTGTACCATACTGACCCAGTTCAGAGATGTGACATGATATGTCCAAGTAACAGTTGCACAGCTTAATAAAATAGGATTAGCCAGGAGGGTAGAGAAGGATAATACTTAGTATAATCAGTATGGATTTGCTGGGGGGCAGAACCAGCAAACTAGCACCTTTTCAAGGGTACGGGGGTTTTTTTTGCAAAGGATAGTGCTGCAGTACCTGTGTGTAACTAGTGCAACTGGGTGTCTTAATAGATCAGTAAAAGAACTATTAAATCAATGTAGTATACAACAAATGGTTTAAGAACTTGCTAAATCATGTGCATATCAAGGTGTGATTTTGGCTTTTTTATTTGGGCTACTGCAAACATCACTTCTTGGTTTGATGCTCCTTGCTTCTTTTAAAAGTGACTTGAGGGGAGGCAGAAATACATTAGTTATTCCAAGTTAGGACTTAGGTGATATTTCTGATAGCCACTGTCCATAGATTCCTGCTGCTTCTTTTCCAGTGACAGGTGTCAAATCTACTCACACAACTCTTACGGTGATGTATCTTGTAATGCATGAGATGCTTGGGGGTAGGTGATGGTGGTGCAAGTGTAGGGTATTCAAAAACTCTTTGTAGATTTGATGGAGTGAGGAATGCGTAATATCAGCTAGTTAATATGTATTCAAGTTTTAATTGAAATGAGGCTAAGGGAAAATGAAAATGGAAGGATTCATTTAAAATCCTCTTAGTAGATAATAACAGTATGAATCTTCATAAGGATAAAAGTATAAAGTAAAAGACACCAAGATTAAATTAAAAAAGCATCTCTCTTGTTGAAACATGCTTGATTTCCATATTTAGTGCTTTTCCAGAGAATCTTCCCAAGGCTTCTTTCAAGTTAAGTCCTTTCCACCTAAAACTTTATGAATTCAAGACATTGTAAATATTCTGTTCTATTTCCCTGCCTGCATTATTATTATTACATTATTATTATTATTAAGCTCATTTCAGTGTAAAATGCAAATGTCCCTGATATTTTCATTTTATACAAGCCTACATGTTGTATCAGAACTTGATACAAACACCTAAATATGATTATAAAATCTAGTTTCTCACTTCATAAAAATATATATAATAAATTACGACATGTTTGGGGGACTGATACCCAAAACCTGTATCTTTATATAGGGACCCAAAACAGCTGCTCCGCATATATGTTCAGATGTTCTTATCACCTTCTGCTGGTTTTGCCTTAACAGGGGAATCTGGTAACTCAGCAACTATTGCAGCCCAGAGATCCTTGCTGAGTGACTTTGTGCACTTCTAGGACTATCACTGCTTACTCATAGGTCTTTTCAGAGCAGTCATTTCACAAGACACTATGGAAGTGAACCAGGTCTTTTTTGTAGTGGAAATCAATGAAAGTATCGCCTCAGTGTTGAGGGAATTTCATCTTCACTTGGAATTTAAAGAAAAAGGATCTGAAATTTCATTGATAAATCCCCTGGGCTGGTTTGCAGATTTGACCTGCAACATATTTGCTTTCTTATCTTCACGTGGTCTTCAGTGCACTGCCTGGATTCAAAAAGGTTTTGTACAAGTCAGATTTGAAGAGGTGCAAAGACTTAACAAGGTTTTTGTTAGCAGTAGCAATCTTTGTTATCTAAATAATGGCTGTTTAATGAGACAGTGAAGATACTCTTTCATGTGTGCATATATATTTCTGTGTTTTGAAATTTGTTTCTGATTCCCTGATCAATGCTTCTGGAGTGTGTAAAGTTAGATTGATGTGTTCTTTAAGAGAATGCTCTTCTTTCTTTTATTCAAGACTGTGGTATAACTGATAACTGTTGGTTTTATGTTTGAATTTAATCTCTTTATAGGCATATGAAAATTATTCTTTTGAAGAGCTACGCTTTGCTTCACCAACACCAAAGAGGTAAACATTAAAACATTTCTTTTGGATAGGGACTTAAATTAATGTGTCCTGACACTTCTACTTACACCCAGACTCCCAAGGGTGACTGACCGGTAACCATGTCTGAAGTTAGAAACACCAAAATTAAATATTATGTTTTCTTACAGGTAGAAATTTTATTTAAAATATTTTTTTCTTTATTGTTCTAATGTTGTTTCCTTATTTGTATTAGCTACTCTCTGAATGTGTTATCATTTGCTATAAATAAATATGGCATAGAGGATTATATTTTTGTAGTAAATAATAGGAGGTTAATATAGTGGAAAGGGAAAAATTACATTTAGATGATCTGCTAGAAAAAAGAGTAGTTTCCAAACTAAACATTATACTAATCGTTATATATATAAAACATATATGATGTCCAAGAAGACATATAACTGTTTAATAGTTTTAATTGTTTTGTTTATGCCTAGACCCAGTGAAAACATGTTGATCAGAGTCAATAACGATGGTACATACTGTGCAAACTGGACTCCTGGAGCTGTTGGTCTCTATACCATTCATGTTACTATAGATGGCATTGAAATAGGTACTTAATTTTCACTATATTTAAGCATAAATTTATATTATGTTCACTTTGTATACTGGTACATTTGTTGTGTTGGTGCTCATAAGATATAATGTTACTGTTCATAGCAAAACTTAGCAGCCAAGTTTTCATTCAGAATCCTTCTAGTAGTGTTCTAAAACAGTTTTCTTTTTCAGAAGAAAAAAACACCGCAGATAGTCTCACATGGAAATAGGAATATATGCTGCAAATCGTGTATTTATAATGTGGTTAGACTACCAGATTAACAGATCCTCCTATTCTCAACTCTCAGTTTTGAAAGAAGAATGTCTTGTTTCATCTGAGAGTGAGAGAGAAGTATACTTAAAGGGGGAAAAAATCCCAGCCCAACACTGAAGAACCTAAGGAAAGGCAAAATTCTTCCTGATGATGCTGGAATATATACTGTCATTTGATCTGGAAAATTGAGAAGATGTGGTCTGAACTGAGACTCTACCTGAACTCTTAATTATTTGTACTAATTTTTAAATGCTTGTGGTTCATTCCTTACTGAAAATCTTTCAGTTATCCTGCCAGTCTTGGGGACTGCACTTTGAGAGTGCCCTTCCAAAACGCAGCTCTGTATCTTGAATGCTCTCACGTTAGCCTTACTGGTGTTATGGTGAAGAGGTTAGTAGAAACACTGAAGGTGTTGTAGATGGACCCACATCTGATAGGAGGGTTTGGGTGAGTTCACGAGCACCAGCAGTTCATCTTTCCCAATACTGTCCAGCACCTAGTAAACAACACATAGTGATACTCATAAATATGAGTACACATAATTCACATAGAAATGGAATGGGATTTGATTTTGTGTTAACTACAGAAGATAAGATGTATAAAATATTATTAATGGTTATCTCTGTTCCTCAAAAAGGAACATTTCCCTTCATAGGAGCCTGCAGTGCACTCAGTTGTATTTTTTCCAGTGTGTAATTTCTGGAGCAAACTTTACATTGTAGTTTAAATTAGCTGCTGTTATATTTTTACACAGGTTCTACCATCCTCAATCATTGAATAGGCTAAACTTTTAGAAATTATAAATATAACTGTTAACCTTTATTACTAAACAGGTATGAGTATACTCTAATACTTACTATGCCATTTTTCTGCATTGGAACTTTCTGGCTCAGTCATTATATTAGACTATGCCCTCTGAAGCTTTCATGCACCTATGCTTGACCTATAATTCTGTCAATTTTTGACTGCTTAAGTACTGGTAATAGTTCCTTTTTGTTTCAAACCTTTTATGTTCTTGATGACTGTAGATACCTTCTGTTACTGCCATGCTTGTTTAAAGGCATGTCAGTGAAACAAACAGGTTCATTGCTAGGTCTGGATGCTTCTTTTCAAGGTATTGTTCTTCAGAGAGTCGCTCTATAAAATGAAACAATGTTTGCTGAGGCAATTTCTTTGAAGGTTATTACTCAGGGTTGTATTCATGTATTACTTAAATTCTTGTGTCTTTCTTCACATATATTTACATGTATTTTTCTTCACAAACAAGAATGTCACTTTCCAGTGCCTTCAGATTTTATAACAGCATTGTTAATTAAAGATGCCAATTTTTTACAGTATAGGCCTCTTCTGCTTGTATAACATGGCTTTTCAGGTTCTTTTATCTATGTCTCACATGTAGCAATTAGCTTCTGTAGCAGTACAGCATTGCATAGGCTACTGCCTCTCCAGAAGCTTTCACTTGCACCTCTCAAACATTAGACTGTGTTGACCATTCCTTGAAACATAACCCTACAGATGCTATTAGGATACAAAATTACCTGGTAGTGCTTTGTACATACACTGTGACAGATATCTAATAACAGCATGGAACTACATCTCTGTAAATTTCCACATATGAAAATGGAAATGTTCAAAAATTAATACCTTGCACCATGAAGCAACTGCAAATGTTGATTTTGGCAGACAGGTACGTAAGTGATTTTTTGTTCACTGAGTTGTAGCACAGATAAACTGTAGTTACTGTTTGACTGAAATATCCCCTTATATTTATTTTTTTTAAACTTAGTCTTTGTTTGCTTATAGATGCTGGACTAGAAGTGAAAGTAAAAGATCCTCCAAAAGGAATGATACCTCCTGGAACCCAGCTTATTAAACCAAAGGCAGAGCCTCAGCCGAACAAGGTTTGGAGAACTGGAAAAAAATCCAAAACAGATAGTTATGTTTGGGTGGGATTTTGTTATTGTTTAATATATATTTTATCATATAGTAGTGCTGCAGACTTAAGGATACTTGCAGATCACTTTAATGTGCTGAATGGAATGAAATTATTATACTGGATAAAATGAAACAAATTAATTCCATTTCTTGTCTATATATGAATTCATAAAACTGTTAGAAGCTCTACAGAAACTGCCTTTGCCTTGGCTTGTCCCACAAACATCGCACAGCTATTATTAAAGCCACAGACAAAATTTTGCACCATTATTAGTTCTTTTTCTTTGTATATGTATATTGTACTCTGAAATTCCTTGTGCACAAAATTTTACAAAGACTTTGTTTTGTCATAAGCATCTTCAGCCAATATAAAATCTGTAGCGAGTTTTAGTGATATTTTCCTTTCTTAGAATGGCATGATTATGTTTTTTAAAAAGTGTTCTTTCTGTAGCTTTTGACATCCCCATTTCACCTTATCATTCCACCCTGAAGGGCTAAAGTAGACACAATAAAGCAAGTAAGCTGAAATGCGCGGCAGCGGTCTAAGGAAAATGCCCAGATGAGGGAACTGCCATGCACTTCAGCTTAGATGCAAAGGAAGGGATATTAAATGAGGTGCTGAATTTTTTTTTGTGGAATAAACCTGTATTAAAAGATGTGGAATTCTGAAATACCACAAGGTTGTCTTTCCCTGAATTACTGAAATAGGGAAGGTGGTTAAAAAATACATGGTTACAAAAAGGATTGGGTTTTTGACAACTTCTTACCTATGTAGTGCATACTGATTTTTTTTTTCTAGGTTTCAGGATAATTCAGAGACAGTAACTTTTTTGTATAGTTCCCCAGTCTTAAAATGCTTCCAGCATCTGCTTCTATCACTAACAAGATCTTTTTCCTTGCAGCCATGCCTCAAAATAAAAATAAATGTACTTTTTGTTTCAATGCAGTATTTTTCCCCCCACTGGGTCTCTCTTTCATTTTATTCCCAAAAAGCTTCTTTTAGACTTTCTCCCTTCTCTTAGAAGGAAGACTTCCTGGTTAGTTCATTATCTTGATTAGAACTCCTAATTCCTACTGAGGGAGCTTTATCTCGAATGAGTTAATGATACCTTTACTCAGGCTGATCATCGTATGTGTTGTTCTGCTGTCCTCAAGTTGAGAGAATCTGGTTTGATATGAGATAAATTGCTGAACAGAAGGTCTGTTTTTCTTTTCAATTAGTACAGTGGAAATTGGGGTGACTTGTTCATACATCATAACTCTGTGTTGTCAAGTGACCGTCTTCGTGACAGTTAAAAGTACTTGACAAAAGTCAGTCTTTTGGTGTTCTGAGGCATCATGTAGTGTTTCATCCTCTCCCTGTGTTGTTCAACTTGCATGTCTCATTTCTTGTTCCAAGTTGTAGTCTCTTTGAAAGAGGAGCCATCTTTGTCCCATACATAGCATCTGTAGAGCCTGCTGAAAAATCAAACTAGACCTTTCATGGTAAACCATTTAATCAGTCATCTTTCTTCTGTGTCATAATAAATCACATAACAAATCAGGATAATTCTTTGTGTATCAACAGCAGTATTTTAAGTAGTACAGGAAGGTAATAATTGTACTGTGCTCCATATTTCTGAAGATAAGAATGCAGATTAGACATGTATCAGTCAGAGACAGTCCAATATACCAAATCGTTTTTTGCTGAGAATGGCTTCTTCATCATCTTTGTCAGCCTGAAATTTCAGATAGTTATAACCAAAGGACACTAACAGTGCATTCTTAGTGGTGATCTGTTCTCAACTAGGAACACCAAAGTATTTTCATTGAGGCATTGGAATATTTCAGTTTTGTAGCCAAACCTTACTTGAATTGCAAGCTGAAAATGGGTACCGTGTTACGATTTTATATGTGTATTCTTCATTCTCTGTTACTTGAAGTCAGATGAAAAATCTAAAGGAAACTATGATAGTGATCTGGTATTCAACTTGGAATATATGACCCATAAGAATTGCTGCATCCTTATTAGCTGTGAAGCTTAAATTAACTAACTTGCAGGAAACTTCATTCTACATCCTGTTGAGGAAAACATGATTTTTCAAGCTATGTAATGTAATTCAGGGTAGTTGGAACCAACTAGAAGACACCAGTCCTAATTTAGCTGAATTTGAAGGTGAAAGACTGCTACCAGAATGATTGGTCATTAACGTGTTTTGATGGTTTCTACTGTTCTGACACAACAAGTAGCTAGCATTGATTGCAAAACCAAAAACCAACCACCAAACCCAAAAGCTCTGGTTTGGGGGTGGTTTTTTCATCCCTTCATAAAAGGTCAACCTCCTCGTTAAGGTTGCTTTATCCTATACAACACCCCTTTCTGTTGTGTGAGGTGTACCTCTTTGCAGATTTGTCAGATAAGAAAGCCCAGCAGCACAGCTCTTAAAAACTGCTGTGCACTGTAGGGGTGATGTACATCCTCATTGCTAAGCCCTTCTGCCTTAGTCACTTCTTTAGCTGGAATCCAGTTTGTGTATGTTCCATGGAGGAACTGGTTACGGGGGTGTTACAGGACAGAGTTACGAAACCTTTTTGCTCTACAGAAATATTCCAAGCAAAGAGGTGCTGTATCAGAAGGAAGACACCGACAATAAAGTTTTTCATCATGATCAGAAATGAGCATATAAGAGAAGTCTTAATCTGTTTTTTATTATATTGTCTGTCAGTGGATCTGATTATTAAGCAGTTTCTAGTTGTAGGGTGAAGTTTTTTATTAACTAGTTAGGTTAGCTGTTGCAAAAGGGGAAAAGGCTCTTTCCAGGCCTGTGCATACTCAAAATCTTGAATGTGAGTTTTTCATCTAAATTAAAGTTTTTAATCCAAGTTCTAGCAAACTGCCATAATGATTTTCTGAAGTAACATGATGCAAGGACCCCTAATTTGCAATACTTTGTTTTTGGCATGTCTGTGTTTAGAATACTGTCAGCAGTGATTCAGCTTTATACTTGTACAAGGACCTTGAAAGTCTTAGTTTTGTTTGTTGAGAGAATGTAAGTATTATGAGTAAGAGGACTGCTAATAAGCAAAACCTTGCACATTTTGGAGTAATTTATGTGTGAAATCCTCTACATGCTTCTGGTTTTGGGGTTTTGTTGGTTTTGTGTTTTGTTTTTAAAATAAGCCTCAGAGTAAATACCATTTCTTAAGTAATTTCTTCAGGGAAAAAAGATTCATGCACTTAGCTGTTACCTTTCATTATGTATCACTGAGTTTATTCCTTACATATCATTCTGTGCTTTATGTTAAGTTATAGATTAAATCCATATTTCTGTTGATACTTTTATCACTTTTACCTGTGGAGTTTGAAAATAGCATTCCAAGAAAATGGTTTTATACCATATGCATAGAATATATCCATTTCTGGTTTTAAGAGACTAATAGGATGGCTTACATTTGTTCTCTATGGGACAGGTGTCTGATAATGTTTGAATGGTAAAGAAAGTGATAGTGAATAGCAAGTGGGAGATTTTGGGGTGCTGTAGTAAGTCCAATTAATAGCAAGGAGCCTGTGCTCTACCTTTCCTGTGAAAAAAAGAGAAACTATTGAAATAGCTATTTGAAAGATAAAGAAGTAGAAAGATCCTTTTATTTTAAAATGGCTAGTTAAACTCTGCAGCTAAGGAAAATATCCAAATTTTGGTCAAAAAGCTGACTAAAAGAGAATACTGCAGTAGCACAACTAAAAAATGGTAATCCCAGCCTGATCAGTTAGGAGAAGTAATACATTTGAAAATGCAAATCTGGTGAAATTTTCATCAGTGAATAAAACGTGCATGTTAAAAAATTCAGAAGCTTGTACTGATTATTGTAGAGTATAACAAATATTTCCAAGTCAATGCATGCTTACATTATGGTTTTTTAGAACATTATAATTTTATTGATTATAGTAAAAAAATGAAGTTAAACACAGCAGCCATGGGAAACTAGCAACAAACTGTAACTCTTAAGACTGCTGTCTTGTCACTGGCATTTCAGAATCTGTTAAACCTATTTCTTTTTACTCTGAGAGCTCTGTTCCAATTTTTTTTTCTTCCTTACTGTCTTTCTTTGCTTCTCTTAGGTTCGCAAATTTGTGGCCAAGGACAGTGCAGGGCTTCGTATCCGTAGCCACCCTTCCCTTCAGAGTGAGCAAATAGGCATAGTGAAAGTCAATGGATCCATCACTTTCATTGACGAGGTAATCAATAAGACATTTCTATTGAAAATTGGGCTAAAATGTAAAGGTAACTCATGCAAATAATGGGGTTTTTTCCATGTTTAGATGTTGACATATACAACTTAAGACCATAAATTGCAAAAATCTAAATTTACTAATTTAGTTTTCAAGCTGTCATTTCCTTTTAATTTACTTACTTCAAAGCCTCTGTAACAAACATTTGAGACTGATACCAGGAAAGAAAATTCCTAGAGTTCATCTTGTAATACTACCTCTTTAAGATTTAGCTTTTCACTACTTACTATTTCAACTGTACACAAAAATTCAGATGTAGATGTTCTTTTCATTGCATCTTTCACTTACAGATCTGAAAGACCACTACTACTAGTGTGTTAGACTACTATGCATGTATTTTTCTTACAATATAACTTAATATACAAGGAATATTTTTCCAATTTGCTAAGTCATACCAGCAAAAAAAAAGGGAAGAATGGCAAGTGGGGAATTTATGAAGCTTACAAAGGCTTGACTTTCTTTCCTCTTTTATTTCAAAGCAATTCTTATTACTGCATGATCTGATTTAAATTTATCTTCACACCTTGACTTATAAAAAGATATGCTTCTCGTTGCTTTGGAATTCTGATTTTGTCAATATTCCTCTTTATCTCTACTTACGTTGTATCAGCATTGTAAGGATCATTGCTTCTTTGCTGCTGTTGTCTGCCTGAATTCTGTTAATCCTTGCTAGCTACAGAACAGTTACAGGAGGGCATGGCTCGTTCTTGTTGCTTGTTTCCCATAGATCCACAATGATGATGGTGTTTGGCTGAGGCTGAACGATGAAACAATTAAGAAGTATGTTCCTAACATGAATGGTTACACTGAAGCCTGGTGTCTGTCTTTTAACCAGCATCTTGGCAAGAGCCTTCTGGTACCTGTTGACGTAAGTAAAAGGTGCCTTTGAAAAATATCCAGAAGTACACTCTATCCTCATTACAAGACTTTCTTTAATTAAGGCTGCAAAAAGTCCTGAGGTAAACCATATTTTAATCATCAAACCCAGCGTTGTACGTGCTTGCATTTTGGAGGGCTGTTGTGTAATGAGGGTGGAGTGTAGAAAGGTATGAGGCTTTTTATGTTGAAGCCTCTTCTCCTAGAAGAGACACAGAATTGCAGGGACTGCTCTAACAAAAGCAGAATAGAGTTAGATTGTGGTCTGCACCAGGTGTTTCTTATGCTAGATAGCATTGTCTGTGAAGTGGTCCACTGGTGCCATGATTTCAGAAGAGGCTTGCAGCTGACAGTGAATCAATGTAATTGATGCTTTTTTAAAAAAAACAACCAACCAAACAAGCAAAATGTTCATTAGGCTCTGGGTTTTTTGGATGTTTTTTGTGAGTTTTACACCTGAATCCTTAAGTTATCACTTCATTAGCTAATCAAAGGATCCCAGAGCTTCAAGAGAAATACTGAATTTATAGTAAGAGTAAACATAATTTATTTGAATAACTGTAATGATGATGATCATCACTACAGTTTAAAGATTACACCTTTTCTGGGAACCAGATACACTTTTTTGAAAAATGTAGAAGACAAAAAGGAAAAACTCTATTAGCCAAACAAATGTTTCTCAAAAGATTAATGAAAGTATAGGCCTTTCTGGCTCATCTGTTTTCATGCATTTCCCAAAGTGGGCAGTACCTTGTTTTCTTCTGGGCAGAATGTCAGAATCAGATCTAATTGCAAGTACTGCTATTTAGATGTGATTTGTCATCTTATCTGGGTGAGCTGCTGCTGCAGTTGAAGATAATTGAGAAATATTTCATTAAATTAAACACCTGCAACCAGTAATATCATGCTGTTCATGTTTTTTGGTTATATAAGAAATAAGATATTCCCAGTTGCAGTGAAAAGGGGCTATTTGCTAGTAGCTAAATCTGGAAATTCATAATTCCCTGTGGCTGTTCTGACAAACACTGTTATATGATGTGAATAGGTCTTCTTGTCTATAAATAATTTGTTGATATATTTCTATTTGTAGATTTCTTTCAACAGAATCCTTGTTTGGGAAATTATTTTAATTTTGCATTTGGGAAGCAAATTATTTCTGTACTCAGAAATCAATCACTCAAATATGCCTGTCATCATAGTGTTTTTCTAGTCTGTTGCAGAGTATATGAAAACATGGAAAAAAATAAGCTTTGTTTAAAATCTTGCCTGTATATTTTGCCTTAGGAATTGGTAGCCATTAGAAAATTGCTGTATTATACTTCCTTAAAATATTAATATTTCTGTGCAGTAGTTGAATTTTACCAGTTCACCTATGATAAAAGTGAATTCATCTTGACTAAGTAATTAACTTCAGTAAATATTGTATGTCTAGATGGATATTATAGTCTGCTAGATTTTTCTTAGTTGTATGGTTTTTTGGGTTGTTTTTTTTTTTAGTTTAGCTATCTTAAATACATTTTTACCTGTTGAAGGGAATATTTGTGAGCTCAGCAGTTGTCTGTGGTTAGCAAGAACTTACTGGTTGGTGTATTTCATACAGCTCTGGAATACACGTAGTTCTAGGGAAGAACATACACTGTGCTCCCTGAGAGAAGCCTGAAAAGAACAGTCTGCCATGAATAACTGAACATTCAGTGTTGACAATATAATTTTGAGAATTCAAATTTCATTTGAATGAGGAGGTCAGATACAATCAAATGTGAGAAACAATATTCAGTTTTCAAACATTTCATTCTCTGTGTCTGTAAAGTTCAGATAAAAGATTCTGTCTTGGTGTTGGGGTTTTTTTAAACACTCTTGTGAATTAGTTTTGTTACCATTTAAGACTATTTTGGGCTGCTAGATATGCTTAGTTTTCTTCTAGGTAGCCAGTCACATGTCTTGACTGACACAAGTTAAAAAGTCACATGCTTTCTTAGCTTCTGCTCTGTAAGTGGCAGCCAGCATAGCAAAAGGCTTACAGAAGCAACTATTATAACAATGAACAGTGCAGGCATGTGCAAGAGATGTGTTTTGAGCTACTTTCAGAAAAGTTTCCTTGCACAGCTCTCATTTTCAGATTTTTAAGTGGACTTACCATGTCCTGAAGCTATTTGATTTCATTATGAAAATATATAAGCAATAAGATTTGTTGGTTTGATTCATAGTAATAAGAGGGAAAAGGAAAAAAAAAATTCTCTAACATTTTATTTCTTCAAGGTGACAAAACATAAGTCAAGGTTCAGAGGCTGTATTTTGAATGCCTTAAGTCTTTACAGCGTGCTAGTCTAGCATATACTGCTTTCTTAATAGACACTTTCTTTGCACAGATACTGTTTACTTGGTAGAAAGTTTTAAAATCTTTCTTATGGTGATTACTAAGTTGAAAGTATTTCAAATTACACATTTTTTCTCTCTGAATTGTCTGAAAAAAAGAAAAAGGTTGTGTTTTTAGGTTGTCCAATTTGATGAATGCAGTCCTGTAGAGGTGAATGAGTTATGTGGAAAAGGATGTTCAATTAATAAATGCTAAACTTTTGATAGATTAAATTGTGATATAATTCATATCAGCTCAATCCTGTTGATTTGGGTAGCTGAGTGACACAATGAGTAGAATGCAGTAAAAAAAATGTTAATGTGCAAGATTTTTTGGAGCCAAGCTGTTCAACGATTTTTAGCTTAAAAGGAAGACTGGAGAAAGTCTCTCCTATGACTGAAAATGCAAAGGGAAAATCAGATGCCCGAGTTAGGCCATGTATTCCCAGTTCAGACAGATGTCACATTACTTCTACTAGACTCCATTTCTATTCAACTCTGTTGAGTATGCAGACTTGTCATCTCTGATTATGTTGCTTTGTCATGTTTAAATATACAGGCTTCTTATAATCAATCCCTTAAATAAATAAAATTTCTCAGTACATTTTGGAAAATATGTAAAAAGTGCATTTTTTAAGAAAAGTTTTAGTTATTCTGTTTCTTCACTGTATTATGGAACAGTCAACAAATGAAAAAGTAGAGGTTCTCAGCAGTGTTAATTGTGACCTCTTCATCTTAGTGTATATACTGTATCTGCATTTTATGGGTGTTTATTAGCATTAACTACATATTTTATGCTAAAGCAAACACTGAGTATTGTGGATCTCATAAATGCACTTTCTGTATTTTTGTCAAAGCTATTGTATGTAAAGATAAATGATCATGGGATGGCAGAGATCCATGGTAGTTTCCAGTGTTTTATTTATTTGAACTGTGGTCATTTACCTTCTTAGAAGCCTTCAGCTTCTAAGTCTTCAGCTCTTCTACTGTTGCTCTTGTCCTTTCACAAGGAACTGCTTTGCAGCCCTGATCTGAAACTGTGCATCCAATCCATTGTAGGTAATACAATTATGAGATTGCGAATTTAAGAGATTGTGATTTTGGATAAGCCATTTCCATCTCTAGTAGTTATTTTTCCTTCTGTCTTACAGTTTTTAGGTATCTGGTTTTGAAAAAATATTTGTGAAGTTCCTTATGCAGACAGTTACTTATTCATGCTTACACACGGTACCTAGTAGAAAGCTACATAATGATGCAAAACAGTGCACAGTAGGAAGAAATAGAAATTTATCTTGGTCAAGTTCAGGAACTTGGCTTTTAAAAAATCACATTCTAAGAACATTGTCATTACTTCATTTTAAATGTAAGACTTTATAAGGAAGAATATTGTACCCTGATGCCTAGCTACAATACTACATTCCCCAGCCACCAAAGGCAGTCAAGAATTGAGAAACTGCAAGTCTTTCAAACCATTATTGCAATGGAAGAAAGAATCAAAATTAGTGTGTAAGCTCCAGTGTTTGATCACAGAACTTCGGAAAGCTGAATGTTCTGTGGAAACACTGAAGGACATTGACAAAAGATTTCTACTGTTGTTTTAAGCATGATGGAAAGCAATTGGAGAGTAAAACCATGTTGGATAAAATGTCAAGGTGGTTGTTTAAGATAAGCCTTAGTTTTGAAAAATAATAACTGAGATTTTAAATGCTTCCTAATGGTCCAGTGATTTTTTTGTGTCAAAATAATTTTTTTTTGTAATCTCTGAAACTTAAAATTTATTGGGAAAAGTATGAATTTCTAAAATTAGTTTTAGGTCTTGGAAGATAAAGTTTTGAAGGAAAGCATTAATTAAATCTACAGATGGTAGCATAAGGACCAAATACAAAGCTTCAATCTAGTAGTTTCTTCAGAATGAAAACTTAGTTCTCAAATAGCTGCCCTATCTATTCACGTAAACTGGTGTACAGTATTACAGTAGCCAGGAAGTTCTCAAGCTCCCAGAGCAAAGGAGAGCTTCTAGTTTGATCTTCTTGGTGTTTCCAAGCCAGCAGGGTCCCACTTCACTGCTGTTGGTTTCCCCTGTATGTTTTACACATAGAGCTCTGTGATAGATCTTTGAAATTATACTTAAATATTTTAGGTATGAATAGTCCATGTTTCTCAATGGAAGTCCATCAGAAAAAAGGAGATACACTGCCAAGTAAAATAATCAGACAGTTTAGGTAGGTTGGATGCCTGTGAAGTACACTCATTAGGCAAATGTAGACTCTTTTAGAGTTGCCATAGTTTTATGCCAAACTGATAAACCTTTACTTTGCTAATCTTCTTATCTAACACCCTGCCCACCTTCCCCAGTGCCCCGGAGCATATATCACTAGTGCATTGCCACCTCCTTCAATTCTGGGTAAAGGTTCTCAATTCTAAAGAAACGCTGGTGTTTTGACAATTTCCCTCTCTTTGTCAAAACGGCAGATAATTTGTATTACTGAAACTTGATGCTTACAAGCAGTATATAGTAGATTATTTGCTTCTATCACGTGATAAAAGCTTGGATTTACTTACTTTTAACATGTTAGTGCTTTTTTCAAGGAATACAGATGAGGCATGCCAAGGTTGTTTTGTACTTGTTTCTGCCTGAAAGGATTTACTGCCTTAGCTACTGTTAAATTTTAATGTGGCTGCTGAGCAGGGATTTCATTTGGTTCTCGTATCAGGATGGGATAGGGAATTAGATTTTGATACTTCTGTTCATATAGATTAAATGGGTGCTTTGTCAAAGGGACTCCATCATAAATACAATTACTAGTATTACTTTATATATACTACTCTTTCATTTGACAGGAATAGTGAAAATTTCTTTGAAATGAGTAGAAACTAGCTTATGGAGAGAAGATGGCTTCTTTTTCATGTTTTCTAGTGATTAAAAATGCTGTCCTCACTGTTTTGTGGGAGGAAAAGTTAAACACAACAGCAGTGCTTATTTCTGTAGTGTGGGCAATTAGTTATAAAAAAGTGATGTCTCTCTGGCAGCTGTATTTGGTTTATGATTATTCATAACAAACTACTAAATACATTGTGTGTTTTACAAAACTAATGAAATCCTAGCAGTTGTTCTCCATATAGCACTGAAGTTTTTGGCTCGGGTAAAAAGTATGATTTTGATGTGCAAACTGGTGAAATCATACTGTGAAATGAACTGCTTTCAGCAACAGTGAGCTTAGCCCGTCTGCATCTCCTCGGTTCTGACTAGGTGACTAAAAGTCCATGTGCACTTGTCCTGCACTGGTTGAAATCATCTTTCAGAACAGAAGACTGTCTTGCTAGAAAACTGGTTTGTGATGGGACCAGCTACTGTTTCTTTGTAACAGAAATATGAGATTTCTCTGTGCATGAAGTCTCAACCTTTGTAAGAGATGTCTGGCTCTCAATTTCAGTAAATGGCATGACACACTACATCCATTTTGAGCTTTTGACATACTAAACTGTTTCTGTGTAATGGATGATTTGCCATGGTGAGCAATGGACCCAGGTGACTTGATTAGGAAAACAAAACTTTCCCCTTTTGCAAAGCATTCTACCAGTAAATTTACTTGAGGAGAAAGTTTGCATTATAGTACCTTGAGCTTCTTCCTCCAATATTTCTTTGTTCCCATTTCTTTGTTGATATATGTCTTTTTTTTTCAAACTTTGTTGCTCAGAATGTCTTTAATGCTAGCCAAGGAGTAAGGGATTTGGACTTTTTTTCATGGACTTCCAAAGCTTTACCCCCTAAGGTGAGTTAAATTACAGGAACAGTCACACTGTATCTCATGTTTTCAGAATGCACCTTATTGACTCAACTTTATGCAAAATATTCTTTGAAGTCTGTTTTACTGTGAATTATTTTTATAGGAAATAGCAGGTTTGCCTTCAGTGCTGTATCTGTGTCTCTTTCTAAAATGTGGAAAAAATACCAGGGCAGATCATTGAATGTTTATTGATTCATGAGTAGCACTCTCCTTTTTTAACAAAGCAAATTAGAAATTCAGAGTGATGGCCTAGTGACATGACAAAGCCTTTCATTCTCCCTTAGTGCAGAATTTACTGGTAAAATTTTTTTCTGTTATTGGAGGCTCCACATGAAGTTGCAGCATCTAATAATATGATATTTGTATGAGTAAAGCCACAGATATTTATTAAATACTCTGCCCATTCTTCTTTTTTTTTAAATTATGTAGTTCTAGGAACAAGCTATGTTATGTACAGTTAAGCTGTTTAAATTGACTGTGGAAGTGTTTGTCTAAACATCAGTTCTGTAATGTTTTGAGATGGATGGTTTCTTGTATGAACTTTTTCATGAAGATGGTATGTTGTACATTTTGGTTTAGAGATTTTAAAACTTGCATGTCCACTGATTCTTTTTCCCCAGAATAGCAGACTTCATTATATCAAGATCTAAACTATGTTTAAATTGTCTTTTCTTTTTCCTTGAACCAGTTTACCTCAGCTTGCATTAACTTGCTTTGTAAGTTACATATTTACATAACAGAATCATTTTTGTATAAAGAACTCTTGAAAAAACTGCCGTATTAGTCTGGACCTAGTGCACAGACTTCCATACCAGAAAAAAGCTGAAAACACGATATTTAAAGAGATCAGAGGAAATTGCATTCATTTAAAAGGAGACAACATAGAAGTTTGGTTTAAATCTGACAAAAGAAAGTATTCTTTCTCACAGCAGGAAATTAACTCCTGGAAGGTCGTTTTACGGGAGATTATGAAGGCAGAAAGTATCAGCATATTCAGAAGAAATTAAATTTAGAGAAATCAGATTAATAAATAAATACTAAAGAAAATAGGGTATACCCTCTAACATCCATAATAAAAAGGTTTTAAATCCTGTTGGTATATAAGGGACAGGTGACTAATAAACATTTTTATGCTGCTTCTAAAGAGCATCTCCTGTTGCTGAACATAGTAGACTGCATGAGGTGAACCACTGGCTTCATCCAGTAGGACATTATGTAGTTTGTAACTTTCAGATGTTCCTTTAAAAGCACCTATGACTTTCAGTATAACAGAACTTGTTTCTCCTTCTCACTTGTATTCTTCTGAAATAAATGCCCATCGGTTACTCCCATTCCTCTTTTATTTTTTGTACAAAAACCTTTTAGTTAAGCTGTGGCTGGCTGAAAAATCTATGCTAATTTCTCCTCTTTTAGTAACTCCCACTTTTCTTGGTAAGAAAGTCAAAATGTTTTCTTACTTCAGGCTTGCATATATATTTCATTGGCTAATAGTATGAGGTGAAATAAATTTGCAGACCCTTTTTATTGTCATTGTGGAAACAATAAATGCGCAGTAATACTTACATGTGCATTTAAAAGTCTATGGTATTGCTGTTCCTCTTTGTCATAATCTTGCCGTAACTCTAAATTAACAATATATTCTAAATGTGAAATCAAAACAAGGAACATGTCATATGGAGAGAGATAATACTCAAATTCCCTTTACATAGCCCCAGACTTTAACAAAGTTTCACAAATAGAGCAGGAGGAATGAATGTGTATCCTGAGAAATGTCAGCAAGGATGAAGGTTTAGTGAAAGCAGTTAGATTAAATAATTAGTGTCTAATGTTAGATATGAGCTATTATTTTTATATAAATGGTTACATTTATACCACTTTTGCTTTAAGAGTAACATCAGGAGTAATTCAATTAATGTGCAATTTAGTAGTAGTTACTTGTTTAGCGCTGCACACTAAAGTTAGCGATGTAACTAGGATCTCTTTTAGCTTTGAAATTTACCTTTTGTAGTCTTGAAGTGTTTCTTATCTCAGTAGTTCAAAGGTGGTATTAATAGGTTTTATTCTGTTCTGTTTTGCCTTTTTTTCTTTTTAATTTCTCAGGAATCTAGGTCTAATGCTGATGATTTTTTCAAAGACCTAAATTCACACTGCCCACAGGAAGCAGTGATGCAAGAACAAGACATGCCATTCCTTCGAGGTGGACCTGGAGTGTACAAGGTAGTGAAGACTGGCCCATCAGGTCACAACATCAGAAGCTGCCCTAACCTTAGAGGTATCCCAATTGGAATGTTAGTTCTGGGAAACAAAGTCAAGGCAGTGGGCGAGGTATGGATCCTTGTAGCTTCAGTTCATGTCTTCATAGATACCAGTATATAACAGTAGTAAACGCAGCAAAAGAATCTGCCTCTGTACAGGTTTGCTTTTCCCCTCCTCATGATAAATACTGACCTTTGAACTTGGTTTATATTATAAGTACTAATGCAGTCATGTCTTTTGCCTTTTTGCATTGATTGGAATAATGTTAAAATTGCACTGCAGTTACATGTGCTTGCTTATATATTTCTGTTACAGTATTCCTTACAAAATTGTTTCTTGATCTACCTTTTTGTCGTATTCTTTGAAAGAATTCTGTTTCATTGACAAAATGTTTTCCTAGGACCTAACCATTTAACAAATTCCTGTGTTTCTCTGTACTGATTGTATTAATTTGTTTAGTTGCTGAACTATTGTTATTGTTCTGGGTTGTCCAGTTGTGGTGTATAATGGTTAAGAAGGGCTTAAGGATGAAGTGTGTCATGCTATTTCCTAAATATAGTATCAGGAACAAAATTAATACTCATAAAAACCTTTCATGTATATCTTGGTATTATAATTCTACTGTTGCCGCCATCGATTAGAAGGTATATCTTGGTGACTATTTCCCTCAAGTTTTTATTTAGGCTTATGTGGATTTTCTAAAGTTGTGCTGTTGGTGTTTTGCTTCTTCTGAACATAAATGGGTCTAAAATTTTTGGAATTACTCCTAAATGTAAATGTGCCGTAAATAGGTTTGGTACTTCAGTCTGCCTCAGCCTGTGGCCTTAATTTAAGAAACCTTTTATTTTACCATTTACTTTGTAATAGAAAGATTGAAATTTAATGTGTTTTTCAAATACTGTAAGTAGTTGCTGAATCATGCTACTGAATTATTTGAGAAGTCAATAAATTTTGCTTTTTTATGTGTGTGCATCAGGTGACTAATTCAGAAGGTACGTGGGTGCAAATGGATAAGAACAGCATGGTAGAGTTCTGTGAAAGTGATGAAGGCGAGGCATGGTCATTAGCTAGAGACAGAGGTGGAAACCAGTACCTCCGACATGAAGATGGCAAGTTGTTGTTTTGTTTTATATTTTTAAATTAACTTAGAAAAAAATAAGCAATCTAAACAGGAGAAATAAAAAAGAATCTGAGTTTTGAACAGGTATAACATTAGCTTATGCATTTTCATTTGAGTTATGTTGCACAGTCAGACTTGGAAGTTGTTTATAAACATTCTTTAAACGATTTTTTGAAAGAACAGTTAAAATATTTCCATATGGTTTTTTCTGTACCAGTTATGGTTATGGACAATAATTTTAACCATCTTTTTTCTTTTAGCTGTGGTGTTAGTTTTTATGCATCTGTTTTCCAAAAGGTGTCTTCATGAAAAGCTTTGACCTCAGCAGTCATATTCTGCTTGTGTTTTTAGGTCATGCTTGATTGTTAGCCTCCACTTTGTTCATTTTAAAAGACTCCTTGCCATTTTTCTGGTTTTGACATTTGGTGCTGAAATTAATTTCACACATAGATACTCTAACAATTATCATAGTATTACTGTATTTGAATAAAGTAATTCCTTGCTAATAAGTATTTTCTGTAGACTGTTGTGGCTTGACTTTCAGGTATAAAACCTTCTGCAAAGAAGGGAAATAACAAAGGGTTTTCATAAAATATATAAGTGTTTACATAATACTTCAAACACTTCTTTAGAAGTTATAGCTTTTCTATTTTCAGTTGTGTCTGATAATGTCAAGTTCTGAGGTGCTCGAAGAGCCCAAGTAGATTCTAGCAACTAAACAACTGTGAATTGGAACAGTACCTTATTGTTGAAAGCACATGTATTCAATGATAGGGTTGATAAATTCTTTATTTTCTATTTTTATATGGGATTGTTTGCTTTTCCAGTAGAAAATAATTTCTCCAAAATTAATAAATTAAGCAGTGTGCAAAAATTCCATTCCAGAGTGCTTATTTTGAGAAATACATTTAAGTAACTTGACAATATTCTGCATTTTAAAGTAGTGTTTTCATCTTCAGTAATTGATCTATCACTTCATATTGTCTTAAATTTCTCAAAAGTATATGTGTGCTCTAAGAAAGAATTCACAAATCAGGAAGAATTTAAACTAGGCCCATGTTTGAAGGTGTGTCTTCAGATTCTTGATACTTGTGCACTGTTACTGAAAGACATCTTCGTATATATCATTGCTCTGACAGAAAAACAGAAATGCTAGCTCCAGGCTTTGAGGACAAAACTCTGTAGTAGGGTTTTTGCAATACATCTCATAGGAATACAATCTTAGAAACTTTCTGATATGAATCCCGTGCCTCAGTATATCTGTGTTTAGTCTTTTCTAGATGAGTCATTTTCTATAGGTAGGGTGAAGATGGATGTCTCTAGTACATCTAGCTGAAGCAGTTTAAGCTGTTATCAGTGCAATTACTGGGATTTTTCAACCTGTTGGATGTTCCTAGTCTATGTACCTCAGTGCTATGTAAAACTTAATGGGCTTAAGCTATATCTGAAAGTTATTTTAAACTGATTGTTTTTACTTGCCATGAAATTAGAAATAATTCATCATCAGTTTCAATGCTTTTGCTAAGGGGAAATAATAAGGATGTGGAGGAGCTCCAGATTTGCAAATGTCTGGTTTTTTATCCATAAATAGCACCATCTTTCACATTACATTCATATTTTCATTATTTAATAAAGTTATAATTAAATTCCCATCATGAAGTAGGATTTCTGTCAGACAAGGCAAAAGTCATAGTGAATAGCTAGGTCTGTAGTCAGGTATCTAGTTAAAATACTACAGCAAGATCTAGAATAGCCTCTGATTGAGAAAATTCTAGATACTTTCTATTATAAACTGACCTTAAATTTCCAGCTTTCTCCCTCAATTTTTTTTCAGCTTGAATGTGTGTTACATGATGTTTGCACTCTGAAAAGCAGATTTGTCCTGAAATGTAATTTCTTAAATATTGCTTTTAGAAGACTAGTGATTTTTTTATTATTATTTAATCCATGTTAATTTTAATACATTTACCAAAAAAAAAATCTGGGTGCCAGCTCAAGCTTTTAAACCAGCATTTAGGATATTACTTCTGAATACTTTCTTATATATCATCAGTTGGAATGGTATTTTTTACCACATTAAGTCAGTAATTTCCCTGTAAATCTAAATAGTCAAGTGGATTCTGTCTCATTTATTTTAGTTCTACTGTTGTTCTGAATATTATGAAATACTCCAGGTTGGTTTGCATTGGAGGTTGCTTTAGTGTCATACAGAAAGCAAAATGACAATACACCTTTTCAGATCCAAATAAATCTGTCAGGAAAAAATGTCATGTGTTTCATGAACTATTGGGGATAGCCACAACTAAATGTTTGTTGGCTCCAAGTTTGCTACTTTGAAGACAATCTTTTCTCCATCTTGCTTTGTCAAAGGGATTTTAACAAATTTCTGTCCAAAGAATAAACTCTGCTGAATGGAGTGATATTACTGGAAAAAAACAAGTGTCAATAATGGCAAAGCTGGCAACAACTCAGCCAAACAAAAAACATTCTGCATGGTATTAAGTCCTCTGTCTTTATATTTTTAGAGCATGAGCTCTGAAGAACAGATGTGAGGTTATTTGAAGATAAACTAGTCAAGAGGAAGAGTGCTATCGATGGAGGAAATCAATATCACTCTTTTGCTTTGTGACTCATCTTTCTAATGTACATCAGTTACTAAGAGGTCTAACTCCGAAGTGATGTGGTTTTTTTACAGAGCAAGTCCTTCTAGATCAAAATGTGCAGACTCCTCCCCCAAGTCCTTTTTCAATACAAGCTTTCAGTAAGGGGACAAGCTGTAGTAATGGACAAGGGTTTGATTATGGCCTTGGAAATAACAAAGGTATGTTCTTACACTCATATTTTTAAAAATTATGTTTATTTTAACTTTGCTTATATTTTATTACTCATTTTCTGCTTTTTTAGGCACCACAGGTCTTCTCCAAAGCAGTAGTACAATGAATTGCAAAGTGCTGAAACTGCTTTTTCCTCTGCTTTGGTTTCACTCAGTCTAAGTATTCTGTTTAAAAAGGATCATTGAAGATTTGGAAGTTAGTTGTAGATTTCCGTAGTGGTAGGCACAAAACTGAAATGCTGAAATGAAAAATACATACTCATAAGACAAGATTAGAAAACTATTTGATTTAGAAAGCGCATGTTTAAAAAAAACATGTCCGGAAACATTTTTCGTCTGTCTTCACAATTTAAGTGCCTTTAATGGGTTGACAAGATAAAACATGCCATTTAAAATTTGTTGTGAAATGAAAAACAAAAGTTGTAAAACTGAAGTTACCTTTCAGTCACGTGGATACCAGTTACAACTGCTGGGAAATAAATAAAGTCTAGTTGATTTTACAATATAAAATAATTGTTTCTTTTAATCATGATTTATTTTGTTGGCAAGATCTAAATACCTATATAAAAGCCATCAAAATAAATGCTATCTGCATGCTTTCTGTTCATTTCTTGATTAGTTCTAGCAGATTTCATAATATAGAAGGGACTTCCATTGAGGCAGTTGTTCTTGAAAAATATTCCTGAACCCTGGTGCTCTGTCATTGTATTCTTATATCGCTATACTCTGTGCCACTACAAATAGGGGTCTACGGTGTGCTATCTGATTTTTAACACCAGCATATATTTCTTTGTGGTCTCCTGAATAAAATAACTTAAAACTTATTTTAATGGAGAGAAGATTAGGAAATTAATTATTCCTAAATAGTCTAGTCCGTTAATGTCACAACATGAAATTGTTTTATATCATTTTACAGTGATTTACTGTGTAGAGAGTGGTTCATACTTGTCCATGCATTTATAGGAAACCCTCTTTTGTGGACAAAGGCTGGATAAGTTGAAGCATTTTCCTTTTTTTTTTTACAGATCCTTTTAAACCTTATAGTTTGTCTCTCAATGTCAGTTGTGTAATAGTGCAAAAATATCTGTTCTTTTTTTCTGCAGATATATATTAAGGCAACAAATTTTTTTCTGTATTGTCCAAAGATAAAATCTTAGAGATGAATACACAGTGTTAACAGGCATCCTGATTTCTGAAGACATTGTGATTTTCTTTACTGTATCTTAGGCAGTTTCAAAGGTGTTTCTTTGGGATAATACAGTTACAGAAAGTTTGGAGGCTACTCCTGGCATTGAATTCCATACCATTTTGTATGCATTATTTTATCAACATACCCTCAAGTTGTGATGTTAAGTGTGAATGAACAGCTCAGCTACATGACTTTATTCATTCTGTGTACTGTATTTCCTTCTGAATTGCCCAAAAGTGGAGAGCTGTTGGCAACTATATTGAAAGAATAATGGTGTTACTTTCCCTAAAAGAGAATTCTTCAGCCGTACCATTACTTTATATGCAATCTTTCTGTACTCTCAGGTCTAAGAAGCTTTGAGGTTTGTGAAAAATAAGAAATGGAAGGCACAAGCACAATCTCTTAGGGGAATTTCTGAATGAAGCACTTCTTTTGGAGGGGCTTGTTTGTCATAAGTACTTCTATAGGGATGTCCTAGTCCTGATGAAAATTCAGTCCCATCCAAGAGTGTTCCAAAACGACTGATCAAATGTAAAGATCCCCATTATAGGTCTGTGTTTACAGTATTACCTGCAAGACAGAAGACATGACTCCCACAATGAATCTGTTTGATTTAGCTATGTCTTCTTTCTTCCAGCTTTCTACATTACAGGCAAGTTTTTAGTATTCCTCATGATTCACCATACCGACCTCCATATTTGATTATTGTGGGCAGATGGCTTTCAACCTCTTCTCAGATGCTCTTCCCTTTAAAATAATTACTCATTTTAGGAATTAGACATCTTGCATTTAAGAATAACAGTTTGTCAAGCATGTAAATCACAGAATGGTTAGGGTTAGAAGGGACCTTAGAGATCATCTAGGTCCAACCCCCGCTAGACCAGGTTGTTTAATCACTTCTAGGTTTTTAAGGTAGGAACTATTCCTGCTCAAGTACAGATTCCAGTAGTTTTTAGGTATGCTACATCAAAAGCAGTGAAATAAAATTGGTTTATTGATTCCCGTAGATGATTATTTAGAAGGGCATTCCAGCTACTTTCTGATATTTTTGTATTTATATTTTTTGACTTAAAATACCAAGAAAATAAATTTAATTTAGGAGTTCTTATCAACCTACTGGGTTTGATACATGCACTGGTCTCTCTCTAATTCCTTAAAAAAACAATGGATAATAATTCAAAAATGATGTAAATTTCATGAGTTGTAAATTCTGTGTTAGCTGCTAAATTTTTTTACTAGGTTTTATACAATGCTGTCAAAATTTTAGGAATTCGCAGAATAAAGTGACATAGTTATGATTTGCCTGGTGATGGTTCAAATCTGAGATTCTCTCAAATTCTTGGTGTCTACTACCTCATATTACTAAGTATACTTCAAGTTACAACATGGTGTGGCCTTCTTACTGAGGCATGTATTTCTAATGCTCACAGAGACTTTTTTGAAAATTGGCATTCAGAAATTAAAACTCTTTGTTTTTAACAAGCTAGTTTTTTGAAGGCCTTCATTTGCTTCACAACAAATGTAGGTAGTTCTTCAGAAAACCAGTTTCAGTTCTTAAGTGGTACTTACAGATTTTTTAAATTACCTTCAATCTGGCTTCAAAAAACAGCGTGACAGAGTACTTATAAAAATATTTGCAGAAATGAGCAAATATTTACCAAAGCATTGGCACGGAAATACATTTGCCAAAGCCTAATTACATGTTAGCTTTCCCTTCTCATCAGTTTTTCTAATATTTTTTCTGCATGTACTGTTGCATGTGTGTATTATTGTAAATGCTAGGGATTTCTGTTTTTTTCTGTGGCTGCTCTTCGTTTTTTAGCAAGGCAAATACAAATCTTTATTTTGAAATGTTTAAAATAATTGCAGTAAGATATCCATGATCCTTAAAAAACAGTAATTTTATTGCCATGCATGAAGTGAGATTTTTATGTTTAGCCACAACCAGAGTTGAATGTGGCTAAATGAGATTTGTGAGCTGTCTCTATTATCATCATTTAAACTTTGAGTACCATTTTACTCTGCCTTTCTGGAGAATGACAGGTAACAGGTTGTAGTTTTGACTGTTTTGCCCACTACAGGTGACCAACTGAGTGCCATACTGAATTCCATTCAGTCACGGCCAAATCTCCCAGCTCCTTCCATCTTTGATCAAGCTGCAAAACCTCCCTCTTCCCTTGTCCACAGTCCATTTGTGTTCGGACAGCCCCTTTCCTTCCAGCAGCCTCAGCCACAGCTTCAGAGTAAGTTTGTCAGCCTTACCTGCCTCATCAGTCTGTTTCTGCAGCTTTGACATTGCTGTTCTCAGTTGCTTACCAGCTACTAATCATCCCACAGTGCACCTTTCTGGTTTTGTTTTTTTAAGTTTTTCATGGTTCAGAAGCATGTGACGTAATGCTCCCAAAGAAGTATACTTGTTCAACTTTAATTTTTGTATTGAAAGTATTTTGGTTTTGTACGTGTTCTTCACTGTAGACAAGTAATGAAAGTGCATTTCCAGTATTTTTTGCAGCTCTGGTTTGTAACTAAGGTAAATATTTCATATAATAAAAAATGTTGATAATTCTTTTAACATCAAAAACGCACTGCAGTAAGTTCATAGGTATTAACTTGTCTTACCTATTTTTGTCATGGCTCCTAACTTTAGGGAGGTAGCTGGACAGTGGGAACAACTTGGCACTACTCGTAAGAAATGTTTTGTTAGTTTTCTGTTGGGTGCTCATAGGATTGGCAAGGACATGAAAGTTTGCTCCTTGAGGTGAATACCAGCTGACCTGATTAGTAATGGGAGGACAGGAAACTGTTTTGGTTTTGATTAATGGAAACTAAAAGCTCAGCATTCATGATGGATAACTGATACTGCACTAAATCTTACATGCAAACAGTTATAGCACAGGTCACAGGAATACTACTGAAGTGACAGTGAAATCCTTCATGTGAGAACTAGAATAGAATTTCTAATCCACTTATACAAGGAGTGTCAGAAATACTCTGACTCTGATCTTCCTTAGTTTTGCCGGACTTAAATTGACTTCCTGAAAGCAGAATATTCCAAAAACTACTCAGATAAAACAGCTGATTGCCAGTGGCATCAGTGCACACTTATTGAGAATTTGTGAAACATTTATTCTTTTCCATCACTTACAGGTTTTTTTCTCTTGTTCAGAGACATAAAAAGTCAGTTATTCAGCTTTGCATCACAAATAACCATAATTGTCTTACTTCACATTTAAGATGATTTGTCCTTTAGCATTTAGACCTATATTGTGTGAAGACAAAAACAGCATTTTTGACTGCCCAACAAGATCTTGCTCAATAGATTTCTCTGTCCAAGAGATGCAGATAAACTATTCAGTAAGCTACAGCCATGTTTGGTGTTTTAATAAGGATTCAATTCAAACGGAAGCTTTTTTTTGTCAGGTAGCAGGGGAGAACTGGTGGTCTGCCAAATAAAAAAATGATGAAGCAAGAAATACTTTTCAAATTTATGTCTGATTTGGGATCTTGGCCTAGTATAAGGTCTCAACCAGTTTGGTTATTTGCCCTTTCAGAAGGGCAAAAATTGTCAACCTGAACTGGTGTACTGACTATGATTTGATACAAGGACTTTTTTTTCAAAAAGGTTACTATCCAGTGTCAGGTTTGATGCAGATAACATAAATTATTCACAAAGGAGAGCAATATTAGGATTTTTGTTTTCACAAAATTTGAGAATAATATGGGAGGAAATTTCCTGTTTAAACTTCCTTAAACTATTGCAAACTTGTTAATCCTCCATTTGCAAGTTTATCCAAATTCAGCATATTGTCAGGGTCGCCTGTAAGACTATATCCATATACTTGTTCATTTAATAGTCTGATGGAGTTACACTAGAACTGTAACAGGAACTCATTTTAAGTATGCAATTTTAATTCAGTATTTCTAAATCACTTTATAACCTTCTGTTACCAAACGTGTAATTAAAACTTAAATCCGTTAAACAACATACCCTGGGAGCCCGTATCAAGTCAATTGAATTTTTGCCCTAGACATGCTGAGTTTGTTTCAAATTATGTGCTCCATCCTTAAGTGCTTGCTGCAGTAAAGTTCGATTTTAAAATTAAAATGAATGTTTATAGTCAGTATACTGTTATATTAAATTGACTACTGATAGTCTAATAGTTGAAAGAAGTTGTGCCAGCCTAGATTTCCATGTCTTCAGAGGTTATATACTAAATACCAATCTTGATTGCAAAGCAGCCTAAATAGTTCAGTCTACTATTTACATTTTCTGTTCTTCCTCAGATATCTCTACCCCTGGGGAGAAATTTGGTTTGGAAGCATAATTCTGAGAAAATTTAGGATCCTGCTGAATGCCCTCTAGAATTATTTCTTTAATTTAGATTTTTATAATAGGAAGAAAAATGTTGATCTGACATAAACATACTTTGTGCTGGTGACAGATTAGAGTTTTCCTTAAAAGTATTTGTTGGAAGCTGGATTTTTAGGAGGTCTTTCTGTCCTTGAGGTTTGGTTTGCAGATTCATGTAAGGAAGAGGGAAAAGACTTGTCACAACCTTTTATCCTCCAACACAGCATCTGGTTAATTTTTTTCAGAAATGCTACAGTTTGGGACAGTCACCTCCTGAGATACAATGCTTGAAATAAAAAGTGTCTCTGTTTTTCCTTTCACACCATAAATAAGTAACAACAGCAGTCTGTGTTACATCAAAGAATTTGTTGCAGAAGGGATTTTATAAGAGTCAAAAGGGAAACTCTGTTACTCAGTTTTGTGTCACTTGCTAGAACTCCGTGAAGGGATGATTGTTCTTTCCTGCTTAATTCTTTTGCTGATTTTCAGACATGGTTGTCCAAGAAATTATTTTCTTTCTCACAGGGACAGACAAAATTAAGGTACTCTTGCCATTTATTTTAATTCTTTGTCAGTCTTGTATGCAGCTAAAAGTTCAGAAAAAGTAGAAAAGCTGGCAGAACCTACGTGGAGTACAAAAACATCTGCATTAACTGGGAGCCTTATCAACAATTTTTTTCCATTAAGATCACAAGTTTATGTATGTTTCTTCCTTGAATATTTGACCAAAACAGGCTGCAATGACTGCAGCCTGCTTATGCTTGCTTCTGAGAGGTTTATAAGATCATCAGTAACAGATTTGCTTGTGACTGCAACCTCCCAGAGCCACAAGATTATTACTGGTTGCTTGGTTTATTTGTCAATGAACTTTGTTAAAAGCTTAGAAGACTCAAATTTCTGTTTGAGTTCTGAGTGTAGGGGAAGTGTGGAAGCCTAGAGGGTCATGGAAGATCTTGTTTCTCAATCTTCAGCAATATGTGCTGGGTCATAAATCTCCTTTGATATGGCAAGTGTGGGTAACAGGATCTTGGCATGCTGTCCAGCATCAGTTGCCAAAATTTGACGATTGGCTGTTGAGCTTTGAAGTTAAGGAGGGAAGTGTGAGACTTGGCAGTCACCAGTGTTAGACCTTTATGCTGTGTTGCCTCACACCTTAGTTGATACTGCAAATGAGGAATGGGTTTCTGGGTTGAAGAAGCTTTGGATCCCTGTGACTTCTGATATGTTCACCCTCTTCCAGTGCAGCCCTGGCAGGTTGCTTGAGGTCCTGCTTCCTGGTCCAGGCAGAAGCTGCAGTGTTGAGCTGC
This sequence comes from Daphoenositta chrysoptera, assembly GCA_013397915.1. Taxonomy (NCBI): domain Eukaryota; kingdom Metazoa; phylum Chordata; class Aves; order Passeriformes; genus Daphoenositta; species Daphoenositta chrysoptera. Next base: position 126,615 of record VZRO01002375.1, read on the forward strand.
TGTTCAATGCAGTGTCCTGTCAGGCTGCTTCCTTTCCAATCCATGCTGCAGAGCTGCAGTCCAGCCGTCCATACAGGAGTTCCTTGATACATCCCTTCAGTACTGTGCAGTCAGTTTCTTCTTGGTTTTGTTCCTTTCCCATGGAGGTGCTGGTTAAATTGCATTTAAAACCACAGTGCTTCTCTCTGCATTTTCTAAAACTGTAAAGGGGGCACAAAAGACCAGCACACATATGGAGCACATAACCTTTCTTGGTAATGTTTCAGTAAAATGAAGGGAGAGAATCTTCTCAACCAGGCAATGATGATCTCCTCTGTGTTGTGCTGAAATGACTTAATCATCAGTTAAACCAATGACAACTGCTCTGACCTTTTTTTCAGATGCTACATATTGCCAAAGCATCATTCCTGAAAATTTGAGCTAAATTAAATGGTCTCATAACCTAGGCTTCCCAAATGCTATAGGCAAGGATACATAGGAAACATACATTTGTCCAGGTCAACCCAAAACCATCCTTGGGGGGGCTGTTATTGTAAAGGTTGGAGGAAGAGTAGAAATTGTGTCAAGTGTTTTTTTAGGAATAATTTTCTCTTATCACATCTTCAAAAGCTGTAGTTACAGATTAAAAAACATAGAATTCTTTTTTTTTTTTAATCTACCCCTCCAGCACAGGAATGTTTCTTTCAGTTAGTAAACTTAATTAGCCCAAGTGTTGGTGTTCCAAACCCCACCTTTGCTGTAGAATATTGCTAATATTTTTCTGATGATACCATAGTTCAGCTTTTGCTTTCATTCATTCACCCATTCCCCTACTTCAGCTGTATCAAATACTTTTCTATCTTTTTAATATTCAGACTTTTCTTTTCTTTAGTGCATTCTTGGTTGGATAGAAAAATAATTTCTTACAATGTCCTAGTCCTGCTGTCAGTATGACATTTGGCATTTTCAAGATGTGAAAAGAGATAAATTGATTGCAGTGCTTGAGGAAATTCAGCTAACAGCTGTACTGTAGCTTCTGTGTCAGAAAAAGGGAGTGAAAGAATACATTGTTTTTGAAGAGGCATCCATTGCTTAGGCAACACAGCAAAAGCAGGTCAGTGCTTTCCTTCATCATGATGCAGAAAAGCAGTGGCATTTCAGAACAAACTTGAACTTAACTCCATTTTCCAGTGACATTTTACATATTTGTTATAGAGTTTGTTTAAAGAAGACTCACATGAACCAGTTAGTGGTATGTCTTGCTTCCTAGGTTCCCTCAGATGAAATAGGCACAGTTGTTAAAAGCCCACATCCTACCATAGAAATTGAATGGCCTGTTACATCTCCATATTGTGTAGCTTTTCAAGCTGGAGCTATTTCCCAGTTGAAGGAAAGAGCGTGACTAAAGGTACATGGTCACGTTCTAATGGCTCCTGGGACAGGCCTTGCCTGCCTTGGATTTCAAGTCTTTGTAGTCTTTGAGGATGTTTCAAAAAGAGGGAGTCCTGATCAAAATGTTGGTCCCTGAGGCCTACCAGTTATCCTGGGTACACGTAGATTGTCATACTCTTCCACCCACAGTCCCCTTGAAATCATTTAATAGTAGTAGTACATTGTTCAACACTAGATTACAACATTATAAAATGAAAGTATTCTCAGATACAGAGTGAAAGAATGAAGTATAAATGTGCATTCATGAAAGTGGATTTAGTAAATATTTTCCTTTAATTATTCACAGAGTGGGATGCTAGTGTATCAAATTGACATTTTTAGGTTTGCCTCTACTGTTATTTTGTGCTCTTCATGTTTGTCTGCCTTTTACCTTTAAAAATTAACAGAGTGACATTTTGTTACTCAGAAGCTATATAGTTACTATTGGATCTGTCCAAATCATTTCTAGGTATCAACAGTAGGTAATACTGGTGCTAGTAGTGTGTTGAGAAATTAAAGATTAGTTTCTTTTTTTAAAGAATCAAAATTCTTACTTCAAATATATGAACACCTTCTCATTGTAGAGTCTCTAAAACCATAGCTCATTGCAGAAGATACCAGGGTTAGTATGTTCATGTGTACAAGTTAGTAAATGTAGTACCAGAACAAAAAGATGTCTTAAGCAGTGTAGGAATTGAAATTACTTATTTTCAATGCAACTACCTTACTCGGTTTGTACAAAAAGGAGTATCTAAAATAGAGTGTCTTCTAACATACACATTCTCTTTACAATTATGACTTCAGTAAGACTTTTACCTTTTTTTTCCAAAGCAAGGAATAAGAATTAGAATTAGAATCAAAACCAGAAAAAAAAGACAAATTAGAAAAATAAAATGATAGACTGAACTAAAAGTCCCTATTATTTCTCTCCAAGATTCATTGTTGTAGAGCTGTACTTCTAACAGATTTGGTGTCAGTAGACTCTACTGAAATCATCTTGGATGACATCAGGATTTTTCTTAAGTCAAAATTATTTAAAGAGCTGATACAGATCTTTTTTCATGTATGTACTGTTGACACTCATCTACTGCTAGTTATGTCTCCTGTATTGTGGAGCTCCACATTACATAAGTGAAGTTTTCCAAAACATTACTTCATTGAGGTGCAATCACTTTTGAAAACAGAAAGTTTTGATGTGTTTAATAAATTTCTTTTCATTCTTTCCAGTGATTAACAAGACTCCAACACAAATTTTTAGATGTTCTCTTAACTTCACAAAAGAATGTGTAAATTGATCATCTGGAAGGCCATGTGGGAGTTCTAAATAATTAATCACTGAATTTACAGGTTAAATGTTAGCATTTCAAACCCAGGTTCAGTTCAAAACTAGACACTGCTGGTTTGTATAAGAAACCATAAATCTCATCAGCTAGCCCCCATATATTACACTTTTAGATCCTAGAAACTAATATTGAAATCACGGCATTTTTAGATCAAGGAAGCTGATCTACTAGGTTCTACTACAAACTACTGTCATTTAAAACTAATGTAGGAATCTAAACACTGAATTCAGAATATGTAACAAAGAAGATGCATATCATTTGAAATGCTTGTTTTTATCTTTGCTGCTTTTCCATTGAATCTGTGCTGCTTCTGTGCAACTGTTTTCCACTGTAGAAACTCCATCCTGCTGCCTTGCTTCTCGTGAGCGTATTTACAAAACTAGTGATGTAGCTGGGCCTGCCTCTGCTATTTCATCTCTCTCTCACAAACTGAAGGGTGGGTATGCATGCCAACATAGCAAGGTTATTCAGATTTTTTACCTGAAAAATGTTTTGGGTTTGGTTTTTTTTCTCCTTCCATTCATTTTTATTTCATTCATGTAATAAAATAATGTTTTGAAAGTGAATGTTCAAATTTGGTATTTGTTGGGAGCTCATCTGATGTAATCATTCAGTGTTGCTTTCCTGAGTTGCAGCAACTCCATGATACACAATCTAGCTGTCCCTGCTTTGTAAACAGGAAAGTGACTGTTAATCTAATTACACCTGTTTTCAAGCAATAGGCAAAAGAAGTATGTAAGAATAAACAGGAAACAAAATCTGGGATTTTTTGGTTACAGACAAAGCAGCTTGCTGTATTATGCGGTTTTTCCTTTGGGAGATTATCCTTTTCGTGCTGATACCCTAGAATGCTAATTAGGATAATTTACCTGTATATGTGCAAATCCAAACCTTTGTTTTTTTAAAAAAACAAAATACTTTTTTGTTGTTGGAAGCTGTTATTAGGCTATACCTTTCACAAGCAGTTTTGTTCTGGAATGTTTTCCTCATTGGTATTTGGTAATCGTGCATGTATTTTACATTTGATACTTCGCTGAATGGCTTGAAGTGTTCTATGTCCTCTAAAATGATTGTCATGTTTTCACTTTTCTTTTCTCTTTAATGAGGCATTCTCTAAAAGTTTTTATCTAAAGTGTTTTTTCATCTGGCAGACCTTAAATTACTCTTTTCATTTGTTTATGGGAAAAATGTGTATAAAAGTAATTCCAATTTGCATTTCATAATTCATCTATCACATTTCAGAATTATCTATCACAAAATAAGCATCTCAAAATAGCTCATCAGTGAAAATGGTGAATAACTAAGCTGGCATAGTTGAAGTGCTTGGACTGATATTTCAGAATTTTTGTTCTTTCTTTTAGCAAGAACAGTCACTTTATAAACCACAATGTACCATGTTATTTCTTGCCTTCATATTCCATCTCCCCTCTCCAAGTGAAAAATAATTATAGAACTCATAAGAAAAAAGAATAAAGACAGATTAGACTCTCAAAATTGATTAGGTTGATAGATATTTGAGATATTTGCATTATATTCTACTGCTTACATTTGATGTATTATTCCTGAATATAGACGCAATATTTCTCTGCTCAGAAAAGTATGAACTTCTGCCATGTCATGCAAAGGCAGGAGAGTATCCTAACCTTCAAACTTAAATATTCCAATATTTACCTTCACTTTTTCCTATTGTTGTTCATTTTATTGAAAGGTATTTAACTATGGAAATAGTGAAATAATACTATTTTTGTAACCTGAGGAAGCATCTGGGTTGCTGAATTTTGTTCAAAATTTTTTTTTCATACTGTGAAACATAATAGTAGGAACAAATAGTGTTTATTTTCTAGCATAGGGATAAGGATTTGTGATTGAGAACTGCATGTTGCTTCAGATCCCATAATGCATAAGAAGTTAAACACTGATTTCACAGCTTCTAATATTGAAGGTACTAGATAAAAGGTGACTATCTATCCTGTTCCCATTAAAAATCAAGGTCTAAATTTGCAAATATTCTCTGACTAATTGAAACTTTATTTTTTAACAAATAGTTGCTTTCCCAAAAATGTGCCCAGACAAGTGCAAGCAACCTTTTAATATCTAGAAAAGTAAAATATTCCAAAGTACTGTGTCCTAATTCTACAGACCTTACTAGGGAAATACTTCTCGTGTTTAATTAATGAAAACCCATTCAAATCAGAAGGATTTAACTCTGCATTCAAAATTTTGCAGGATTTATGAAGGCACAGCTGTATTAACTGCCACATTGCTTGCCAGTAATTTCCATATTGCTTGAATTAATTTTCAAAATACCATTCTACAAGAGACATTTGGTTCACAGAGGTATTAGAGGCAGATTTCCATAGTAAGCTAGTTTTTGCACGTCCACGTTTTGGACGTACTTGTACTAAGCTACCTGTAGTTCTTATAGCTCTGTAGACTAATACATGAAGTCAGTGTACATAGGAACAATAAATTAATGCATCAGAGTAAGAGGACATAAATGACCAGAGTTGGCCATTTAACTTAGTGGTTGAAAAAGGTGGGTTTGTGGTTTTGGGGGTTTTTTTAAGTGTATTGGTAGGAGAACATGTGTGGATTGTGGTCTTAAAAAAGTAGATTCCTCAGATTATCAGTTTGAGTAGTTTTGAGCATATTTGCAAGCCTCTTGCCCAATTTGCCATATTAACAGTGCTTACGTCCTACAATTCCTGACTTTTGAGCATTAAAGAAAATAAATTTGGCCATACATTTGATCTCTGTGCAAGTCTCCTCTTGCAGTCAGCCTGTCACACATTGAGATAATAGATAAATAGTCCCTGGTTTCTGTTGCAACCGTGGTAAACTTAGTTAGCTCCTGGAATTTTACCTAAGGATGTAAATTGTGCTTCCTTTACTAGTGTTTTGTAGAAAGAGTGAACTGTGCCTTTTGATACTTCCGTAGTAGTGTTTTCTGTGTAAAGCCTTCCTAACACCTGTTTCTGTGTATCTTTGGGAAAAGAAATGTTTTGAAGGTATTCTAGGGGGAAAAAGATCCCTTCATGTTTCCTTTCATTTTGATGTGAACAGAAGCATGTGTTTGATCTTTATCTTGTGTTCGGGTCTTTAGTCCTTGTTTTGTACTATTTAAGGTATCACTGTCAATGTGTAATAATTCAGTTATAAAATATTACACAGGTGACCGAATGAGTTTCACAGGAGCTGCTAGACCGATTTCTCCAGCAGGAAAATCAGACATGTCATCAAAGCACAGAGCTGACTGCAGGTCACCCAAGCTTGATGTGCGAATGAACAGAGCTGCTGCTGAGCAGAAGAAACCCAGAAATACCGACAGCTTATCAGCCAGTGAGTGTCTGATGCTGAAATCAGACACTGCCAAGCTGCGGTCAGACTCGCACAGCAGGTCTTTGTCGCCAAATCATAACACTTTGCAAACACTAAAAACTGATGGAAGAACAACTCCTGGTCTGAGAGCTGAATCTCCAGGGCCAGGAACCAGGTCGTCTTCTCCAAAGACAAAGACACTTACAGGCGTTAGATCTGGTGCTAGTTCTCCACGATCCTCATCACCCCATGACAAAACTCTACCTCAGAAAGCTTCATCCCCTGTAAAAACAAAGCTTGATCCTCCTCGAGAGCGCTCCAAATCAGATTCTTACACATTAGATCCAGACACTCTTCGCAAAAAGAAAGTGCCACTAACAGAACCCTTAAGGGGGAGGTCCACTTCACCCAAACCAAAAATTACTGCAAAAGATGGAAAACCTGTATCAGAACCCGAAAACAGAGCTCCTTCCCCTCATGTCGTACAAGAAAATCTTCACAGTGAAGTAGTTGAAGTCTGTACTTCGAGTACTTTGAAGACTGACAGCATTACAGATACCACCTGTGACGACAACACCGAATTCAGAAGTCTGGACGATGGTTCTAATAAAGTTCATTTCAGCATTGGAAAAGCACCTCTGAAGGATGAGCAAGATATGAGAGCATCTCCAAAAGTGAGCCGTAAATGTGCTGGCAGGCACACAAGACCCAAAAAGGAAAAATCCAACTTCCTTTTCAAAGGAGATGGATCAAAGCCCATAGAGCCTGCCAAGCAAGCAATGTCACCTTCTGTTGCAGAATGTGCTCGAGCTGTATTTGCCGCATTTCTTTGGCATGAAGGAATAGTTCATGATGCCATGGCATGCTCATCTTTTTTGAAGTTTAATCCAGAACTGTCCAAAGAGCATGCACCCATACGAAGCAGTCTTACTCAACAACCTGCAGAAGAAAAAGAAACCAAGTTGAAAAATAGACATTCACTGGAAATTTCATCTGCTCTTAACATGTTCAACATCTCACCTCATGGACCAGATATATCTAAAATGGGTAGCATCAATAAAAACAAAGTCCTCTCAATGTTGAAAGAACCGCCTTTGCATGAAAAGTGTGAGGATGGAAAAACTGAAACTACCTCCTTTGAGACATCCAGTCATCACACAGTGAAATCCAAGTCTCCTCTTCCATTAACGCTGCAGCACTTAGTGGCTTTCTGGGAAGATATTTCTTTAGCAACTATTAAAGCAGCTTCCCAAAACATGATTTTTCCAAGTCCTGGTTCTTGTGCAGTGTTAAAGAAGAAGGAAAGTGACAAAGATAACAAGAAAGCTAAAAAGGAGAAAAAGAAAAAAGAAAAGGTTGAGACTAGGCCAAGGGGAAATCTTTTTGGTGAGATGGCCCAGCTTGCAGTGGGAGGACCTGAAAAAGACACCATCTGTGAGTTGTGTGGAGAATCCCATCCATATCCAGTGACTTACCACATGAGACAAGCTCATCCAGGTAAGACTCCATATTTTTAATTCCCATGTCTATCCATAAAGTATATTTCACACACATGTTCTGGTATTAGTTACAGTTACGAAAATGTGTCAGGCTATCCTATTATATACACTAAAGTAAAAGTTATACTTGCATATAGATTATTTGCACATCTTTGTATATAATTTTTAGTATTTACGGGTCTAAAGTTTCAAAGTTGTTTGAAACAAGGTCAAAATAATGCTCTGACTTTACAGTAGCTCTTCAGAAAAATGCCATTTCTTACACTTTAGAATTTGAAACTGTGCTGAGAAAATTGAAAATAAAAAATGAGATTGATTAATTAGAATTTCTAGATTGTCAGAAGTTTTCTGTTACTGTTCTACTGTCAAGAGTAGAAAACTTCTATCTGCTGTGTCAGTACTGGGTTTCGGTGACTTAATTTTTTTTTGTGAACTTATTGGTGTGTATTTTTTTTTTAGCTCTGTGTGCCAAGTTAAAGTCCTGAATCTTTCTGAGAAACTCTAATCAGCAAAAGAGTACACTCCATTCCGTCTTAAGCTTTATTAGCTAGGAGGCAAGGTTTTTATGTTTGTTAAATTACAGATATTGTTGGCTAACTTACAATCCTGACCTTACCGTTACTGTCTGAATAATACTGTTCATGCTTCGGACAAGTTCATTATAAAAACTTGAAAACCACAGTGCATTTGTATTCTTTGGACACTGGTGGGAAACATGGACAAGAACCTCGTTTTGTAACCAATTAGGCATACAGAAAAGTAGAAAATTAGGCTAGGAAAAGACAGGTGTTTTCCTTTCTCCCCTCTTCATCCCTCTCTTACAGCAATAAATAATAGAATAAGAATGCTTCTTTTGAAATAACTAGTTCTCACCTTTCCCCTGATGCAGGTTGTGGCCGCTATGCAGGGGGCCAAGGTTACAATAGCATTGGGCACTTCTGTGGAGGATGGGCTGGGAATTGTGGCGATGGTGGCATTGGAGGGAGCACGTGGTATTTGGTGTGCGATCGGTGCAGAGAAAAGTATCTCCGAGAAAAGCAAGCAGCAGCGAGAGAGAAGGTATTTTCAGCTCATATGTTTATAGCTGTCTGTCTGCTTAGTAGTGCTGTGTTGATGACTTGAAAAGAAGGGCTAGTTTAAGAAATTTGGAATTTCAGAATTTGGAAAGTTTTGGAATATCCTCTTATCCTCATTGACAGGTTTAAGCTAATGAGAAGAAGAAGAAACTTTGCAGGGTTCTAATTGGATTTCTTCTCTCCAGATGATAGTGTTCTTAAATTAGTAATTTTATTTTTTATCCCAATATAACCACAGGATTGAATGTAATAATTAATTCTTTTAAGTATCTGTCAGTTTATTTAACTTTGAATGGTTTTATTTGTTTGCTAAAATGACTGCTGTTTTAACTTTGCGTTTATAATTTCTTTAATGATCCTAATAATTCAGATAATTGGATACAAGATGCCACTAGAGCAGTTTTTAATGGGAATAGTACAAAAGGTGTTTTTCTTATATTGGTCTTCAAGGACTAATTTCAAATTCTTGCTTAAAGTATGCAAATATGTTGATGTTTCAAGGTAAGCAGAACCATGCTAATGTAACTTTATTTTTTAAACTAAACTTTTTGAAACTTTTTGCATGCGAAATAATCCTGAGGCAAATGTCAAAACTATCAGCTGTTTATTAAATGGTTGCAAAGGTAGGAAAATAATAGAAATGTGCTTTGTCATAGAAGGTGTTTTACAGCAGGTAGAATTAAGCAGCTGTAGTATAAGCTAGGTTGTCAGATTTTCCTGTGGTGAATTTAATTATACCTTATTTAAATTTATTTAGATTAAACAATCTAGGAGAAAACCAATGCAAGTTAAGACACCTCGTGCCTTGCCAACTATGGAAGCTCATCAAGTGATTAAAGCCAACGCACTGTATTTACTGTCACTCAGTAGTGCTGCTGAGCCCAGTATCCTCTGCTATCACCCTGCAAAAGCATTCCAGTCTCAACTTCCCAGTCTCAAAGAAGGAATTTCTGAAGACTTCCCCATTAAGATGCCATGTCTCTATCTACAGACATTAGCAAGGTAATTAAAGGAAGTGTGTGAATATTGATTTTAACACTTGTCTATGTATAGTATTGGATAAAAATGTCTGTGTAAGCTAAACTAAAACTTATAGAGAGAAATACGGATTTTCCTAATTCTTTATGGCTTTTTTCCTTCTATCTGTTTTGATCTGTGATCATGTTCAATTTTTTAGGTTGTATTTTCTCGTAGAGTCAAATATGCCCTAAGTCGCTTTCGGATGCCGAATATTTTATAACAGTTCAGTTTCTGTCCAAAAAATTCAGAATTTCCCAAAGAGTTTAACTTAGTGTGTTAGTAGCAGACATATGTGCTACTTTTTTCTCTTCACAGCTAAAAATAGTAAGAAGGAAACCAGAAGACTTGTACTTTCTTGGTGTTTCTAAGTAAATTTCACTGTAGTGTCTCGTGTTTATGTTGGGTAGACATTTGGACCTAAAATACATTCTGGGAATGCCTAATGAAAATACTAAAAGATAGAAAAGGGTGATCCCCATTCCCTGTTGGTTGAAAACGCCACTGTATTTTCCATGAACACTTTAAAGTCACAACCAACTTAAAAGCATTAATAGGTAAAGAGTAAGCAAATAGCATTGTCTGATGAAGTGTATTGGCAAATGACTTTTGTGTATGTGTGTGTTTCAGCAATTTTCAATCTTAAATCCTGATTTAAAAATCTGATTTGGTGTAGGCATCATCATGAAAATTTTGTTGGGTACCAGGATGACAACCTCTTCCAGGATGAGATGAGATACTTGCGCTCAACTTCAGTACCTGCACCTTACATCTCTGTCACTCCCGACGCAAGCCCGAATGTCTTTGAAGAGCCAGAGAGTAACATGAAATCTATGCCCCCAAGGTATGTCCTTGTAATTCTAGGTACTATGTACAAATGTTAAAGCAGTAGCATAACACCAATTTAAAAAAAAAAAATTAAAAAAAAAGAAAACATTGCTGCAGTTAAGAAGCTAAAGTATCAGATCAGTCTCTGAAATGGCAGCATAAAAGCCAAAAGCGTATGAAGCTGTAGTTAGGAAATTTTCAGTGAATCATAGTGTATATTTTCAACTGTTAGCAGTGGAATATGTTTGAATATGTAAATATGCACGGAATATACAAATCAGAACTTAAACTTTTTACTGTATGTCATAATAATTACTTCTCTCTAGAAATATCCTGGGTTTACAACCCAAATACAAAAAAAATAGTTTATAAGGACTCTAAGCATTCAGCAAAATTTATCCATAGCCTCTACTTGAGGCCTGCTGGTTTCTCCATAGAGACAATTCTTCCAGAATCTGAAGAAGTGATCTAAAGATCAATAATCAAAGGACTGTAACTGTTGCAAACTCCTTGAAAATGTAGCAGGTTTTTTTGACTGTATATCTATTCTTTATCACAACTGATTGAGTGCAGATTCATGGCCTTTTGAGAGGAAGTAGCTGTTGTTCTCCTTTCAGGATTTCATTCTGAAGGGAAATTTGAGCATGAGGAAATTGCATTACCTTACACTTTTCAAAGCAGATGTTGCTGCTTTGTTCTATGGGACATAAAAATGTCACTGAAGAAATGACAACACTATCTAAGACCAAGACTGCTAGATGGTTTCTGTCAGGTTAAGCCAGCTTCTTATCTCATTAAGTTTAGTGTGATCTAATTCAAGCAGGTATAAACATTTGTGTTTCCCCAGGGAAGAAATGGCTCTTATTATTAATAATAGTCCAGAATCTACTTAGATGGTCAGTGTTTTCAGATGTCAGTGATTCCTCATAATATAGTGAGGATGTAATGAAGAGAAAATTTGCTTTTAATCTGTTTTTATTTCAATTTGTTGTATTTCATACTGACTGCACAAATAGTTTATTGGAATACTACAATCTATAATGTAGTCTTTTCAGAAATAGAACTTTACTAACAAAACTCCTTAAGAGTGCATCGTATTGGTATATTCCTTTATTAAAACTGTGGACACCATGGTCTCCTGAGGCCTATAGGGACAGCATAAGCTGGGAGTCCTTCTGCAGACTGTAAGAAGTCCACTGAAGGTAAGGAGTAAAACGTGTCAGAGGTATAGCTGTAGCAATTCAAATTTGACTTTAAGGCTAATGATGTTAGAAGCTATTACTTCACATAAAGTTCTAAATTTCAGTTGGCTTGCATATTGAAAATTCACTTCATAGATGTTTTCACATGCATTCTCAGGAGAAGTTTGGTCTGAAACTTCAATTCAGGCATGATCTGAATGTTTGTATCTTTCTAAAAGAAATACCTAAATTCTTGGAACTCATTGTGTCCATCATTACATTTGTTTATAAAGCACTTGCATGCTTTTTCACCATGTGTAATTCTAATATGTGCTCCTTCTTTTCCAGCATTTAAACAGTTATTAGGTACATAAGACAAAGTTCCATGCAGTAGTAACGTTGTGATTATAAAATGCATGTATCCTTACTAATTATTGGTGTATAATTCCTACTACTCTATCTATTTGTTAACGGGTGTATTACTTCACTGATTTCTTTGCAGTTTGGAAACCAGTCCAATAACAGATACAGATCTTGCAAAGCGCACAGTCTTTCAAAGGTCATATTCAGTTGTTGCATCCGAGTATGACAAACAGCACTCAATTCTGCCAGCACGTGTAAAGGCAATCCCCAGGAGACGAGTCAACAGTGGAGATGCGGGTAAGAGCACAGACAGCAGAAGCAGGGAAAAGTTATTCAAGGATTTACTGTTCTTCTTGGAAACTGTAGACAAATATACTTTTTATAAATACATGTTATATATGTTTGTTTTTAGTTATAAAACAAACTAATAGTAAATATGAGGTGTTTGTTAATCAGCGCAGAATTAGCCCAAGATTGCCTTAGGATTTACTGTAATTCTGAAATTTGTGGTGAATCTTCTGTGCCTGATTTAAAAGTGAAGGTGGTGTTTTCTTTCTCAGTTGAAACATCATTTTTCCATATTGTTTTTTTAATGCAATTTTCTCTCAGAGAAAAGAATCAATTCTAAAAGTGCTTTATTGCTTTACATTTTTACTGTGGCTATAAAATTGAAATGGACAAGGAATCTAATGTATGCATATTTTTATGCTTTTGAATAGAAGTGGGGTCCTCTCTCCTGAGACATCCATCTCCTGAACTTTCTCGGTTAATCTCCGCCCACAGCTCTCTTTCCAAAGGAGAGAGAAATTTCCAGTGGCCAGTATTGGCATTTGTAATCCAGCATCATGATCTGGAAGGACTTGAAATAGCAATGAAACAAGCCTTACGGAAATCTGCTTGCCGAGTCTTTGCCATGGAGGTATTTATGTACCGATGGATCTTGTATGATTAAAATAAGATGGTCGTAAATTCCATCTTGGAACTATTTTTTTAAGATTATGTTATGTTCCCTGTAATATAGTTATCATTGTAATAAACTATTTTAGCTACAGAGCAGTAACATCTTACTTTAGGACCTTTGCATTGTTATTTGCCTGTCCACATCATCAGTGCCCCTCCTTACATAAATGGTTTAGGAAATTGTTTTACTCCAGGTTTGCTTAACCAGTTGGTAACTCCTTGTATGTAATTTGTTTTAGGCCTTCAACTGGCTTCTTTGTAATGTCATTCAAACAACTTCTCTTCATGATATTTTATGGCATTTTGTGGCTTCCCTGACTCCTGCACCTGTAGAGCCTGAAGAAGAAGAGGATGAAGAAAATAAATCAAATAAAGAAAATGCAGAACAAGTAAGTGAAGTTCTGCACTCCTTTCATCTCTGCTGGTTTTGTAGGCAAATAAAAAATATTTTTATGGGCAAAAAAAATTCCTTAATCCTCTCACTGTGAAACAAAACCTTAAATTGTAGACATAGATTAATTTTGCTGCTAAGTAATGAGATTCTGTGTGCTAATGAATTACATGGTTTTTTTAATGCATTATTTTTGAGTATTCCTAGGAAATAAGAAAGCAAAAAAGCACAAGCACATTGCTAATCCATTAAAAAAATTAGTTTCCTTTTGGTTCTTCCTTTGCCCCACAAAGAGAAGAGAGAAAAAATATTTTTTAAAGAAACTTTGCAGTTTATTTTATTCTTTCAGTGTCTTGAGAAAAGCCCATAGTTAATCATGAAAATGCATAGTTAATTTATGTACTGCTGTGTTTGTGTGTATATATAAATAATTACATAAAGAAGTAATTATATGCACTAGGTATACTTAATTAATTGATTTAAGAAAAATCTTTAGTTTGTTCTGAAAATGTAGCATGTAAAATGGTATAGTATAACATATCACACTTCCTAAAGATATCTTCATACAACCTCTTCTAGACTTAGCTCTGATTTAGAACATTATCATGTCCACAAAGAATAGCTCAAAAAAATCATGCTAGTGCTGTTAACAAGTCAGGGTAATCTTTATCACTTGAAATCTAATCCAGTTTTGATTGAGATGGTCTGAAATTAGTCTTTTTGGCAGCATAACGTGGTACACTGCTTTTCTGGTACTGACACACCTTAACTAAGAATTATTATTTTCACAGCTATAATGAAATCCAGCAACTGGTAACATTAGCTTAGTTATTAAGTTTGCTGTGGCTGGATTTTGCTGCTCAGACAAAGTTTGTTTCAACAGCTGGAATATGTTATTTATTTCTGTTTTGTTTCTTTGTTTTCAAATTATTGCAGTGTAATGTTTCACATCTTTAAATGATGAGAAATATGTGGCAGTATACAGTATACTTCCCAAATTCCCTGTTAGAGACTCATGTGTAACTTACTGTAAAAATTCTGACAGGAGCTGCATCAAGTTCACATTCATTGTGAGATTGTTGCAGTTACTCTTAAAGCAAATAGCGTAAATGGGTTTTTTTACTTAACCTTTTTTTCTCAGAAAGTCTGTTAATAACACACAAATTGCTTTGCACTGTAGGAAAAAGACACCAGAGTGTGTGAACACCCTCTGTCAGATATAGTGATTGCTGGGGAGGCAGCTCACCCCTTACCCCACACTTTCCATCGCCTTCTTCAGACAATCTCTGATCTTATGATGTCTCTTCCCAGTGGTAGTGCATTACAGCAAATGGCCTTAAGGTAAGCACAAATCAAGAAAATTCTTGAAAAGTCTGGAAATGCTGTAGAATTACAGTTAAAAGGTCTTGCAATGTAAATAGGATGCTTAGAAACTTTGTGTGAGAAGGAGCACGTATATCCTTACCATTAGGAAAGAGATACATAGAAGACACAGATGTGTGTTTATACATATAAATAATAATCTGAAAGACTTTGTTGAGAGAATGTACTTGCTTTTAAATTCTATACTGTGTCCACTATGAAAAAGAAAACATCTTACAGAATAATACGGTAGGATCTGCATGTACATGTGTGGTAGTGTAGTGCCCTTTGCTGAGAAATCTGTCACCTGGATAGTATCTTTAAACTTTTGAGATTTTTTTCTGTGTATGTGTCTCAAAGACACAAAATGAATAATAATGGTTGCATTTACTATTAAAATTCTATGAAAAAGTTTATTCCTGCCTTCCTCAAAATGGTGCACTAGAAGCACTTGAGATCCTGCAAAATTTGAAGTTAAATGTTTATAGAAAATATTTTGAGAAGCAAAAATGTAATTAATGTTTTCGTTGGTAAGTTATGTCTTTTAACAACAGTCAAAATTTCAAAGTCCTCTAAATGTGTTTTCAGGTGCTGGAGTCTTAAATTCAAACAATCTGATCACCAGTTCCTGCACCAGAGCAACGTTTTTCATCATATCAACAATATTTTGTCTAAATCTGATGATGGAGATAGTGAAGAGAGTTTTAGTATCAGTGTTCAGTCTGGTTTTGAAGTCATGAATCAGGCAAGTATTACAGCTCTGGCTCAGAAGCAGAGATCATTTGTGAACAGTCTGTACTTCGGATGATGATTCTCTTTAAATTAAAATGTTCCTTATTGCAGGATCGTATTTCCTTGAACGTATCTCAAGTTTGGGATCTTGTTCCTGCTATTAAGGCTCTCATATTTAGCCTCAGAGGTTTAAATGTTGACCCTTAGCCTGTATATCACTCAAACCTAAATTTTGGAGCAGTGCTTGTAAGTGCTTGTTCACAAGTGAAGCTTTTGGTGAATGTCTTGGAGTCCACTGTGTCATGGAATTAGTTAACTTTTTAAATATTGTGTACTTCCAGTTCTTCTTTGCTTACATCTCTTTCCTTCTGTTATTCCGAGGAGCATGAATTAGGACTTCTGTTTAATATTTTTGAAGTGTTTTCTTCCATTTATTAATATATTTGGGCATTTGCTAATATATTCAGCTCTTAGCTATTAATATTTCCTTTGGTCTAAAGTACTGAATAATTTGAATCAATAAAGCACATATTTCTTGGAGAGCCCATTCCTCAAAACAGAAATGGCTGTGTGGTTTTAGAATTTTTAAATCATGCCTGTATTTGGGCTTACTCTCAAGTAGTTTAAATATTTCCATTTGTTTCCACAGGAACTGTGTATAGTGGTTTGTCTGAAAGACCTAACCAGCATTGTTGATATTAAAACATCAAGCCGACCTGCCATGATTGGTAGTTTAACAGATGGGTCTACAGAAACATTCTGGGAATCAGGAGATGAGGACAAAAACAAAACTAAAAACATCACAATTAACTGTGTTAAAGGAATCAATGCACGTTATGTTTGTGTTCATGTAGACAATTCCAGAGATCTTGGGGTAAGAAGAATATAAAACTATCTCTCATTGAAGGTGCATAGTCCAAGTCGTATTTGTTTATCAATCAAGAAGTGCTGTTTTCTTTGTCAATTGATAAATTCTTATTCAGAAGTTCACATTTCAAAGTAAAGTTTCTGAATCCTGTGATTTAGAAAGCAAAAACTGTTATGATTAAACCAGTCTGTCTTAATTTGCAGTTGCATAAAACTTAAACTGGGAAACTTAATTCTCAGTGGTGTGTTCAATTTCAGATGCATTTTAAATAATTTAATTATTTTAAGTTACTTTTCATGCTCATCATTTTTGCAGAAGCATTGAAAGAAGGAGCTTTCATAAAATCCAAATTTTCTAGACTTTATAGTCTTTTTTATTGATCTATACGGTAATTGAATGTTACAAATATATCTGTATTTCAACCACAGCTTTCAACACAAAGAGCAGACTGTTTTAGAGAGCTGTATTTTGGAATTCTTTGTCCTTGCTTTAGATCACTTTTTTTTTGTAACGAAGCAACTTTTCTCTTTCATGTATGTACTTTCTTAATACAGAAGAAGTAGTCAGAGCTGTCTCAGTTGAAGTGTTTCATTCTTACTTTGTTTGTCTGTTGCAGAACAAAGTGACCTCTATGACCTTCCTAACTGGCAAGGCTGTAGAAGATCTCTGCAGAATAAAGCAGGTAAACATTTTAACAGTTGACATAGAAAAATTGCTGTAATTTCTTGTGCACATAGCAGAGATTTTTCTAAGTGAATGGTTTCCATTTCACGGTAGATAAATTACTTTGCAAATATCAGGCATCATAATAAGCCTTGGAAAATACTGTGTTATTAATGACAGAATTCAGTTATGTATACTGACTGTTGATCAAGCTTTTACTTTTCTACAGAAACAGAACAGGGTTATGTAAAATATTCCTTAGATTAATTTAGTTTTAATTACTATATGGTAACTTATCCTTTCAGCGGTAGGTTTCCAAAAAGCACTCCCAGAACACAGGCAGGAACTGACTCAGTTTTGCTCCCTCTTTGCTCTGACACTTCTCCAACAGCTCTTTACCTTCCAGCACGCCCACATACTGTATCCTGTCTCATGGGATTGAAAAAAAAGTTAGCCTTGTCTGCTGGAGTGCTCAATGCAGACACTGAGAATTAGTGTATAAATGGGAAAGAACAAATATTAGCTTGATTATAAATGAGCCTGTGTGTAGGAGAGAGGGCTCCCTTGGCTCAGGACTTGGGTTTCTCTGAGTAATGAAGTGAGGCACTGCACCCTATCAGTCCTTGGTTTCCAGTAGTGACATTGCAGTTTCATATGAAATACATAATTTTATACAGCATTATTTATGGGTCTTTTTTTAAACAGTACTTACATTAAAGTAATCTTAATTTCATACAGTTAATCTCTCTTTTTACAGATAATTCCTGCATGTCTTAATAAGGACAGCAGATACTGACTTCCACAGGCTAACAATTTCTTTGGCAGGGGTTTTTGTGAATAGAGATTAAATAATGTATCTACTGGTAATTTTGTGTTATATTTTCAGTTAAATTATAGAGGTTAAATTATAGAGGCCTTTTTTTCCTTTTTCAGAAAAGTGGTGAGCAAATATTAGTTTTAAGAGTTGTTTTCTTAATATATTAACTGTTCTTTGAGGATAAAAGGTGTATGTAGGCCACTATTTCTAATGAACTTTAAAGACAAAACAGAAATGGCCATATGTCATTTTATTAATCTGAACTCATGAAGTTGAATATTTTTATAATTAAACATATGTCTTACTACTGCTAAGGTTGAAATTTTCATTACAGGCATAGTATTTGTTACATTGATATATGATGGTAGGTGACCTTTTGTTTGATGTAATGTCAGTTTCCAACTTTATATTCCTCTTTAATAGGTAGACTTGGATTCAAGACATATTGGCTGGGTAACAAGTGAACTTCCTGGGGGTGATAATCATATCATCAAAATTGAATTGAAGGGTCCAGAGAACACGCTTAGAGTTCGACAAGTAAAAATTCTTGGATGGAAGGATGGTGAAAGCATTAAAATAGCAGGCCAGATTTCTGCAAGTGTGGCTCAACAAAGAAACTGTGAATCTGAGACACTGCGAGTATTCCGACTTATAACATCCCAGGTGGGATTTTAATGCTGTGTTATACAGTGAAAGTTACTACGAATTGTAGACTTTAGGTGCTTTATGTTTTAATGTAAAATGTCACATCTGCACAAGTTTATCTTTGAGATATGCTAATTATCACTGTCTTTCTCCCAGGTGTTTGGAAAACTCATCTCTGGAGATGCTGAGCCAACCCCAGAACAAGAAGAAAAAGCACTGTTGTCTTCCCCAGAAGGAGAAGAAAAAGTACACAATGTATTTATTTGTATTCTATCAATAATACTTTGCTGAAAAAAAATGATCCAGTATGATTTTCAGTATTTGTTCAGTTTCTTGTGCTGCATAATTTTCAGATCAAAACAGATGTAAATGTCACAATTGCTTAGTTTAAAAAAATTATAATGTATTTTTAGTAGTAAACTGTAATGTATTTTTGGTAGTAAATTATAACTGAGGCATATGCATTTAATGGAAACATCATAGTAATGGTGATGCAAATGATGCCTACAATTACAGAAGTACTTAACACCTGTAGTAATGGTCAACCTGAAAGTCCTTGCCTATTACCTTGTGCCTCAAGAGAGGCTCTGTTAATGTTTAGAGAAAAAGCATGAAGAAACTGCACTCAACTTGTTTTGCCTATTACTTCATTTCATGCTTAAATTCCTCTTACAAAGAGTAAATACATTGAAGAGGTATATTTTCTCTGTAAAAAAAGCTACAAACTTCTAAAACACAGTTTGTTGATACATTCCATGTTAGTTGCTGCAGTAATTAGGAAATGTTCTTGAAACTTTGGATCTAATATTAAATATGCTTTTTATGAAGGCAACGTCAGATGCAGACCTGAAGGAGCACATGGTAGGGATCATATTCAGCCGGAGCAAACTGACCAATTTGCAGAAACAGGTTTGTTCCTTTTGAAATTATTTGAGGATTAAATATTGGTGTCTTGTAAAAAATAAGCTCATTTTCAGTGAATATTGCAATGAAGATTTTCACAATAGTAGAGCTATTGATTAATTTTGAAATGTGTTAGTTTAGTTTAAGCAGAATCTACTCTTCTGTCACTCATCTTAGCAACCATTGTGATCTCCTAAAAATTATTTTTACCATGTTATTGTTTCTGAAAATTTTTTAAGCTTCCTGATTATTAAACTGAACAAGAGAGTATTGTAAAAAGTGTTTTTCATTTGCGTGTATTCAGTAAATGTATTTCTTAGGGGGTTTATGTGGAGTGCTTTTTTTAGCCTGAGTTCTAAGTAAAAAGTACATTAAAAGGCAGGATTCAAAAAATAATAAAAAAGAATTTCAATTAACTTTTCCAGAACAAAGACGAGCAAATTCAGCATTTTATTCTTCACTTGATGAAGAATGTCAAAAAATAATTTAAGCACAAACCAAATTTCAGAGGTGTCCCGTTTTAGCCCTGCTTGCAAAGGTAGCTAGGCCAGGCTGTTTCCCAGTTGCCGGCAGTTTTTAAGGCCGCTGTGCTCGGTCCCGCTTGGCAGGTGTGCGCGCACATCGTGCAGGCCATCCGGATGGAGGCGACGCGGGTGCGCGAGGAGTGGGAGCACGCCATCTCCAGCAAGGAGAACGCCAACTCCCAGCCCAGCGACGAGGACGCCGCCTCCGACGCCTACTGCTTCGAGCTGCTCTCCATGGTCCTGGCGCTCAGCGGCTCCAACGTCGGCCGCCAGTACCTGGCCCAGCAGCTCACTCTGCTCCAGGACCTCTTCTCCTTGCTGCACACGGCTTCTCCCAGGGTGCAGAGGCAGGTCAGTGCTCACCGCTCCTCAGATGTCTTGCTGGTCCTAGCAAAATGTCTTCGGAATCCTAAAATCATCTGCATGAAAGAAATACAGAATCTCTTCTGGGATTTGAAGTGTCAGGTTTTAGGGTGTTTGTGGGTTTTTTTAAGAAGTAGAGCATGGTAGAAATGTCTGTCATATGAGCAGCGCCTAAGCATCCAGTGGTTTTTGAGTATTTCATATTATGTGTATATAATGCCCATGTAGCCTGTGTAGCTAAGATGAGAGGTTTTTAATTACGTGAGTCTGTTACGGATCTTGCATGAGTCCTTAGCATCTGTGTCGTACACTCAGGCTCCCAGTGTAGTAGTGTGGAACTAGACAGTTCCTTTCTACTCTTGGTTATCCTCAAGGTAAGTTTTAATATGTTTCGTTCTGAATTTGAGTGCTGTCTGAGTGTATATATAGTTATGTGCACATAATATATAAACACATATAATACATATATATTTTTAATAATGTTAGTAATGTGTAAATATATAAAATATTTGCGTTAGTATAGTTAATGCACTGGTTTGCTGCTAGCTCCTGTGCCACCTTTAGGTAGATTTTAAGTTCCTGTTGCAAAAGTTCTTATGTCTCGTACTCTTCTTCTTTTTACAATTTTTGAACTGTTAAAATCTCACATCTCAACTTGCCTGGAGGCAGATACTGCCCTGCTTAGTAATTGTGATACATTGCAGATATGCAATAGCTCTTCAAGAGAACTCTGAAGGCTTGCACAATTAGATATGAAATGTTAAGTTCTTAAGCTTTCATCAGCTTTCATGCTGATTTGGACCAAACTTTGTATGATATGTTCAATTTCAACCCCAGCTTCACCCATTGGTGATGTTGAACCATGGCATTTCAAGAAAGCTCCTCTTGGGTCCAGAGCAACTGGCACAGCAAAAAGTTCCAGTTAGACTATGAAAAGAAAAAATGAAGGAGTGGGTAAAGAGTATTATAATTCTTAGTACTTCAGGGCAAGTACTTTGTTTCCAGAAGTCTAAAGTGTCTCTAACAGTTCTACCAGTTTCTTACATCTCAATAATGCATGTGAAGTGGGTGACACGTCTGTACTGTGCAAGCAAATCAGAGTTGTACAAACATCTGTATCACTGTTACTCTAAGTCCAGAACCAAGCATAATTTTGTTATTATGTGAAGACTAAGTATTATTTGAGTGAGATCAGTTCCAGATGCCTTGGCCTAGTCTCACTGCTTACTTTAATAAACAGTTCATTGCAAGATAGAAATACTGCAGAATCAGTTACAGGAATAATTAAGCACAGCAATTAGATTCAGTCCTTCTAAGTGAAATAACTTGTGAAGAAGAAGAAAGACTTTATTTGATTTTGCTTGAAAACTCCAGCTGTCTTGGTAAGAACTGTGGTGTTCTGATTTTTTTTCTCCAGGTTACATCATTACTGAGACGTGTTTTGCCTGAGGTAACCCCTAGTCGCCTGGCAAGTATTATAGGGGTGAAGTCTCTTCCACCAGCAGATATCAGTGATATAATTCATTCAACAGAAAAAGGAGATTGGAATAAACTAGGTATCTTGGACATGTTTTTGGGATGCATTGCCAAAGCTCTCACTGTACAGCTAAAAGCCAAAGGAACTACTATCACAGGGACAGCTGGCACTACTGCAGGCAAAGGAGTTACTACAGTCACACTTCCAATGATCTTCAATTCCAGGTTTGTTTAAAAATATGTAACAAACTGCAGCCTACTGTATGCTGAATATGTACACTGTTTCCTTGTGCTGGATTTTGACAAATACTAACTAATTCTTTGAATTTATTTCGTCTATTACCATTTATCCTTTGCAGCTATATTCGGCGAGGTGAAAGTCATTGGTGGATGAAGGGGTCAACACCTACACAGATTTCAGAGATCATCATCAAACTCATTAAAGACATGGCAGCAGTGAGTTTCTATCCTTTAAATGTGGAGGATATTCAAATATTTCTGATAATGAAAAGTACATTTTTACATTAGTTTTATTACAGTTAGTATCAGATTGGGCTGTCAGATGTAAATTGGTATCAAGAAAAAAACCCATAGTTTTCTGCATAGAGTCTAGGGCTAAGAGCAGTAGCAACTGAGTTCTGATTCTGTTAAACAGAAATCCAGTTTTGAAATAAGCTTTTTTAATAAGTTGCTTATACTAGAATTTTAAGAGGTAAACAATAATTGGGGGTCATTTTCTAACATTATCAACTTCCAAGCTAAATTTTTAAATCTTGAGCACTCAGAACTTCAGTTGAAAAGTAAAATTTATATGTGAAGTAAAATAATAGTGTTGTTTTCATGTAACTGTATGTAGACCTAATATATGGATTTTCTGGTTGAGATTGACTTTTTCAGTCACTGAAATCTACATTTATATTTGCTTATTACTTTAATTATCTGGGCTTAAATTTTCCATAGTTGTATCTGCTTCAGACATTTTTTTTGGTGGAAAAATTGATGAAAAGTGAATCAGCTATTTCCCAAAAACAATATTGGCAAAAGAAAAAAAGGTTTTGTATATGTTTTTGGGAAAGGAATTTATTTGGGAGGTTGTTTTTGTTTTCCTTAATTCTGTACCTATTTCAGTGAGGTGCTCTAAATGACCCAGATTTTCCTCTGTGAATACCCTTTGAAAGGTTTTTTCAGTATCTTCAGGTTGGGAGTCCAATTTTCTAAACCATTCACTGTGCTTAGATTATGGAGGTTCCTTCTCAAAGTTGCTGAAGCTGGATGGGAGTTCTCTGCAGTTGCTACTGTTGATTGTGACTACAAGATTTTAGAGTCTCACAATGGATAAGAGTTACAACTGCAGTCTGTCTGTGTTTGAAAACCTTTTTTTGAGGCTTTCTAGAGCTGCTAATTATCAGCAGGGTGGTATCACCATAACTGTCCTCTTCATGACAGTTGCAAATGTGATTCCTTTCACATAACTTTTTCAACATTTGCAATGTGTAGGTACCTAGATCTGAGTTAGTCACTGTAGCTTCCTTTTTAGAGTCCAGTGAATCTCAATTATGTGTCACCTTCAGCATGAAGTTCAGAACTTTACAGATTACATTAAGAATTGAAGGATGCAGCAGCCTCTGAATCAGAAACTTGAGGGTAGGAGTCAGTGCCACAGGCTTAGAATGTTGAAGATTAGAAAGTATGCTGTGGTTCTGATGTTTGCTGTGTACTCCTCTTTATTTCTTTCTAATACAGGAACTGTGGAGACTATTCAGGAGGCTGAGCTAGGCATGTGAAGCTGCTTTCTCTAGGAACCCACTGTGATCTGTGTGCTGGTCACAGTCACTTATTCGTGCTCCAGCTCTGCATCTTTCTTTCTCCAGAAGGGGTGGGGGACACTTTAGGAATAGGACTTCCCATTCTTCAAATCATGTGCCCTCTACCTGCTCCAAGTTAATTATTCCAGTAGTTGCTCAGAGACAACCTCAGTCAGTCACCTCAGTATCTGAGGGCTAATTTTTACCAGATCTGTCTGATTTGAAAATCATGGCCAGGTTGGATGGGGCTTTGAGGTACCTGGTCTAGTGCAAGGTGTCCCTACCCATGGCAAGGGTGTTGGAACTAGATGATCTTGAAGATTCCTTTCAACACAAATAATTCTGTGAAAACACCTGATTCTGTGAAAATACCTGATTTATGGAAGCCATTCCCGATCCAATTTCCTCTTCTTCTGTTTTAACTTGAGATACTAAGCTAAGGTTTTGTAGCAGGTCTAATTACAATTTCAGTTGCTCTTAGAAAAAGCTGTATTAAATTGAGTTTTCTCTTTAACAGGGTCATCTGTCAGAAGCTTGGTCACGTGTGACAAAGAATGCTATTGCTGAAACCATCATAGCTCTAACCAAAATGGAAGAAGAGTACAGATCACCTGTGAGGTGTATTGCAACAACCAGAGTAAGAACTTCACTAAACTTAGCATTAGTTCATTGTAAATGTGCAGTGGGAGCCCATTCAAGAACCTTCTGATATGTCAGAAATACACAAGTCAAAACTGAATTAGAATTAAATATGCATCTTGGGTATCTCAGAAGTAATGAAGAGTAAGTGTGATGCCACTATACATTTGGGGTTTATTCTTGAATTAATTCTGCTTGAAGTTTGTCACACTTGCCTTACACTAAATCTGAGATCATCTGTGTGAAAAATTGCACAATATGTATCGGCTGTCTTCTTTCAGCTCTCCAATAAATTATTTTAAGTGGTTTGACTTCTAGGTAATCAGCTGCCACATCTCAAGGCTATTATGAAAGCACTCAGTAACAGATGTTCTCTAGGACAATTAAGCTAAGCTTCACCTTTGTTTGTCTCAAAAAATATTTGCTCAGCCCTTTATTACTGACACGGTGTAACCTGGTGGTTTTCTTTTCTTGGTCTTTACTTTTTCTGTGAATCTTTTATAGAAACTAAAGACTACTTCAACCTTGACAGATTGCTTGAAATACCATGACAAGCATATGTGTAAATTATGACATTCCTGCTATCATAGGGAGTAGAGATTTTAACTTCTCAAGCTTAATAATTACATAGAAAAGTAAAAGAAGTTTGCAGTGGTTTCAAGCATTTGACACTCATGTTGTTTTCTATGTTAAAAGTCTGTACCAGTTGTTCTTTTCATCATTTTTGCTACTCATAAAGTCTCTGCTTTCTGGAGGTCACAGTCTTGGACTACCACTGGGTCCTGCTGTCATCACACTAGTTTAATCAGGTCTTAGAGGAGCCCCAAATGTCAGCCCAGCTGCTCCTGTGACTGAATGTAGTTCTGCCATGGAGGTGTGGGGCTTTGGGGGAGAGTCTGGTAAAGTTCCTCAACAAAAACAATTTTATTCAAAGCAAACATTTGGATAAAGATTGTTCCAAAAAGCAGCAGTCAAGTGCCTTTCAATTTTGTTTGCACTGACAGATTATCCTCATGTACCTCATCTGTTCAGAATTTCACTGTAGTCAGTGGAGAAGAAGAGAGGAAAGCTTCCTTTGACTAGTTAGCTCAGAACCCTTTTCTAGGTAATGCCAATTACCCATTGCAGTGAGGAGGGAGAAGGGAAACCAGTCTCACTGAGCTGAAGTTTTTGGGGGTTGTTTTTGGGTTTGATTTTATTTTTATTAGTCTGTGTCCTTGAATTTCTTCTTCCCCAAAGCCTGCAATGTTTGGGACCAATGTGCAAGTCTGTATTTGTCACAGTTCTTCATAATGTGCTTTGGTTGACCTTTCTCCACTTTTTTTTTTTTTCTTGTGTGCTAACTACAGTATTTATAATCATAGTGATATACCTGAAAGAAACAAGGTAGTTCCCAAAAGTTAAGTAAGTTTTATTGTGTTCCTGACTTCTTTTGGAAAATAAACTTGCATTGTATGAGCAGGCTTCAGCTAACAGTAATAGAGTTTGCAGGTAACGGTGACATTCTTATCTGCCCGAGTTTATCTTTTCAGTGTTTGGTTGGGGTTTGGTTTGGTTTTAATAGGTCTAAGACATTTAATTCTATCTTGCCTTTCAATAGCTGTGGCTGGCCTTAGCATCCCTCTGTGTACTTGATCAGGATCATGTTGATAGACTATCCTCAGGAAGATGGATGGGAAAGGACGGGCAACAGAAACAGATGGTGAGACTGAAAATCACACGGTTTTGTGTTTACTTTCATTTATTCACTCATCAAAGCATTTAGAATAATGATAGAGAATTGTAAACTTGGCCTTTCTCCCTTTTCTTCCCTCCCAGTGGTGATTGTATATGCATGTATATATATGCTTGAAGTATTTATGCACTAGACAAGCACTGCTCAGAAAACAGAAATTCCAACTTAAAACAGTAATGTTGCAATTCTACCAGTATTCAGGATGAAATAAGGCCTTCCTAACACCTGTGGGATGAGTTTTTTAGTAGATTGACTCAGTTTATACAGCACCCTCTATAAGAGCTTTTTCTTTCTGTTTTAATCCCTGTCACAAAATAAAATCAGTTCTTTTGTGTTATTCAATAACTACTTCTCTGTAATTTAGCTTCCTCCGCCCCATCTCACTAGAGAACGATTACCCCAGGGAGAAACTCCTTCTAACTGAATTTAGTAAAACTACTGTTTACACAGAGGACTTACAAATTTGATATGGAATATGATTCTGTCCATACTTTTCAGTATGACAAAAAGCTTGTGGGTTTTTTTTAATACCATTCTAGAAAGAGCACAATAATGAAGCTGGTCTCTTTATATCTCGGTTAGGTGGATCCCTGTGGGAAGCAAGGGAAGGTTGTGCAACAGCAACCAATGATAGTTAGAGCAAAGAAGCATCTAAAGCAGTTTAGGTAGGAACAGAATACAGGAGGCATAGAGCTGCAGCAGCAGCAAAAGGAATAAAACTCTGCTGAGAAGGAAGCAGACACAGGTTTCTGAGGTGATTAAGAAAGTCAAGGGACTTGGAGATGTCAGAGGAGCAGCCAAGACATTGTCAAGCAGGCATTCAAGCTGCTGAACCCAGCCTGAAATTCCCCAATCCTGTTTCACATCAAGATACTCAAATGTTGAGGTGAACTGCGTGTCTCCCTACCAGAACTGCTTTGAAAGAACTCTGTTCTAAGTTGCAAGAGTATCATGGAAACCACGTGTTCTGGGATTACAGTGGAAACTTGTTCTCAGACATGAGCATAGTCAAAATCAGTTGTTGAAGTCTATTTGTTGGGGATATTTTGAATTGCAAAACAGAACCGTGCTGAATTTTTTTTAAAAAATTAAATCAGTAGAGCAACTTAATTTTATGATGGATTTTGAAGTTTGTTACATCAGCCATACTGTCTCTGAGTTATGGATGACCTACAGCTTTGTTCAGATGTTTGAAAAGAGTAAACATACCATATCAAAGTAATGAAGGGTAAATATCATGCCTGTTGACTGACCTGAGTACTCATATCTCTGAACTTTCCTGTTAACATGCCCATAACCGGTTGTTACCACACGAATCTCTTCTCAGATTAGTTGAAAGCAGTGTCTCAACTGTATTGTTGAAAATGCACTTTCTTGGTGCATTACACAAAATATGAGATGAAGAATATCAGAAAAACTCTTGTCATAAATTGAGGGGGTTTGTGCCAAGAAATAATTGTTTAAATACTGATTATTTTAAACATAGCATTTATAGTCGAAACAAGGTCTTTATCCGCCTTTATAAATTGGAGGGGAGATGTGGGGTGTGAGAATAAAAACAGATTCCAAAAGGAAGTGAAGGACTTAATAAAGAGGAATTATTTCTTTTTTTTTCTCTCAGCCAATGTGTGATAACCATGATGATGGTGAAACTGCTGCAATCATTTTATGTAATGTCTGTGGGAATTTGTGCACAGATTGTGACCGATTCCTTCATCTCCATCGGCGAACAAAAACACACCAGAGACAGGTAGAGTATACATGGCCCTGTGTTGTGTGCACTGCATCATGGTGTGCCTCTCCCAAAATAAAATACAACTAAAAGGTAGTAGCAAATACTGAATCTGAAAAGGGTTGTTTTATTTTGGAGGTGGGATAGACGAGTTTCCAGTTAATTCTCATTAACGGTTTTTAGTTACATTCTCGTGTTCTTTATCTTTTACAAAGACTAGAAAATCTTGCAGCAGTTCCTAGTTCTAGTTCTTATGCAATATGAGCTTTTTCTCTCTTGTTTAACACTGTTTAGGAATGCTTTCTTAGGAGAACTTAGAAGCTGCATAGACTTTCTTAAGTATATGTTGGTTATTTATTCCTATTAAATTGTATCTACTACTTCTGTCATGTGAGTCAGTGCTTGTCAACTGCTTAATTTCTAAGGTATGTGTATTCCTTTTTAATATCCAGGAAGATGATTTGACAGCAAATATTCCTACTGGTTCCCCTACGAGTCTTCTCTTACTTTTCAATATTCCTCTATGTTATACTGTGTTTTCACAGATAAATATGTTGTCCTATCGATAAGCTTGAAAATCTCCTGACTTCTTTTGGGTTTATTTTTAGGATTGAAATTTTGACTAGATCTGAGTTTTTATAACTTGCTGAGTACTCTGCTAATTAGCATCCTTCTGCGGTGTTCTTTTATCTTTTTCATCTCTAAACTTAAAACTACATTCTCTTTGTATTTTTTCTTTTTGTCATTAAAATTAATGTTGAAGATACCTTTACTTTTGGAATTCTTTAACATTTCTTCTTTCCTGCCACTATTTCTCATTTATGGTTTCTTGTGATTCTTTATTTTCTCCTTTGCCTCTGACTACTTACATTTGTCCAAAGACTAAAATAATAAATGTCATTAATAAAGTTAATTCAATGGAAATCATTCCTCTTCTCCCTCTCCTACAATGCATCTATATTAACTTTTTAGTTATGTTAAGGAATGGGCTTTTAAAGGAGATGATGATATCTCCTTAAAGTGCATTGTTTTCTGTTATTGAGCAGCCTGGGAGTGCATGAACTGGATTGTTTTCAGGTGAAACTAAAAGCAAATCAGAAGATAGATGCAGAGACACACTGCTTATGGTTGTTCAGTGCGAGGGATCAGCTGCTCTAGAGCATGTGTGATGTAAACATCAGCCCTTTGGTACCAAGTTTCACTCTCCAGGGAAGCACTCCTCCCTGCTGCCTCAGCACTTGGCAGTGTAGGCTCAGTCTGGCACTTCCATGTGTGTCTGTTACCTTCTATTTCTTAGCCGGAGTCTTCGCAATCCCCTTTGAAATTCTCCTGTTTTGTCATCCTAAGAAGATCATTTTATGTCTACTCTTCTGTCATGGCACAGCACAGTGTAGTCTCATTCATTTTTCTGATTTCTCCTATATAGCCTGTTCAGATTACAGTTGATAAAAAGTAAGTTCTTGTCTCATAGAAGTCCTCACATTTTTCCTTTAATCTGTCCAAAACAGCTACTTATCAGATTTTCCTACTTACTTCTAAACGCATGTTTAAACTTTTGCTCTTTATTCACCACTTTTACCTTTACATCTCACATGTTAAGTCTCTCAGATTCAATTTTAATTGTGTCATGTTCCCTCTCTCCTGTTTTCTGTTTGCTTCCTGTTCTTTGTCCAGCTCCAGTCATACATACCTCTCTAATGTATTTTCTCTCCCTTCCAGAAAGGACAGCCTGTAAGTTACTCAGATGTGCTTATGTGAATACTTTGTAAAGCAGTTAGGGGTTTTCTCTGATTGTAATAATAATTAATGCGAGTGTATACATCCATACCTGGGAAAATTCTAACTTTTATTGCATTGCAGGTGAAACAAATGCAAACTGAACTGCCTTCAGAGCTTGGGAAAGGAGCAAAAGAAGAGACTGCATGAAGTTCCCTAAGGATTTCATGTGGTTTTTTTTATTTTGCAAAAGCTTTATATTTTCCTCACTGTAGCCGAAAGTATCCACTGTGTGTTAATATGAAAGTCAAAAGTATTATTACACACTTCTATAATTGTTATTCTACAGTACATGTTAATAAGACCCTAGTTCTTAATGTTGCTTTGATAAACTACTAGCACGGTAATATGAAGATATTTCTGATGTTATCTTGTGCTTTTAATGTACTGTGGCATACTGGATGTGTTGGGTAGGAATTATTAAATCCAAGCTCTGTATTTATTAAACTAGAAGAAAATGTGCAGCTCTCTTCTTAGCATTGCTGCATTGTTGTTTCTCAGCCATGCTGGATCAAGAGTTAATTTTATTCATTTTTATTTCTAAAAACACTAAGCCTTTATCCTGCATATCTGCAATATGTACAAGTTATGGAATGTATAAAAGAAAAACAGCTTGCAATAGACGACCTCTGCAGAATTTATAAAACACCTGGTGTAAATCCAAAGAGAGAGTGACAAAAATTACAGAGACACATCTGTGCTCCAACTAAACATGCTGTTAAGTATCTATTTGGTTACCTTGACAGGTGTTCAAAGAAGAAGAAGAAGCTATCAAAGTTGATCTCCACGAGGGCTGTGGTAGAACCAAACTTTTCTGGCTGATGGCATTAGCAGATTCTAAAACTATGAAGGCTATGGTGGAGTTTAGAGAACAGACAGGTAAAACACAACTGTTACTACTTGCACTTTATCCTGATTATTGTGATTTTCACCTGCTTTAGGGCAATGCTTTTAATTGTTCGTTAATAAAAACAGAATAGTTTAACTGCATAATAATTGCTGAATTTCTGGTTGTTTTCTGTGACTGCTGTTTTGATGTCTGATAGAGTATCAGTCCCGTGTGTTTCATTAGAATGTTTTTGGCCTTTTCTCTCCCGCGGCCGCAGGCAAACCGACCACCAGCAGTTCTGAGGCATGTCGGTTCTGCGGATGTAGGAGTGGAACAGAACTATCCGCAGTGGGAAGCGTTTGTTCTGATACAGACTGCCAGGTGTGTATTAGCAAGTATCAATCATCATTAATTACATAAATAGAAGAGATCATAGGATGAAATGGGCTTGTTATTTTGAATAAACCTTGTTTATCCCTGTGGTCCATTTTAAATCAGATCTCTCATATGATAAAGTTCTAATATTGAATATTATCATTCACATACTTCTGAGTTTGTAAATTTTTATTTTAATTACTGACTGCAAACACTAATAGTCAACTAACATACTGTGTAGTTTCATTGTTATCTTCAAAAGTATCTTAGGTTTTCAAAACAGCCTTGCATTTATAAAGTAAAATACGTGCTGTCAGCGTGAAGTCAAATGTACTAGAAAGCCCGATGAAAAGAGTTTGCCCAACAGTCCATGTATTATGTGAGTGTAGAACATTTAAGACTTGGCCAGGTTTATCATCTGTATCCATGTGTCCTGAGTGTTTCTGTGCCCTACAGTGTGGGTGCAATTGGCAGAGGGCCAAATCCTAACCAGTTTCTTACCCCACCCTATTTATTTCTAAGTGAAGCAAATTGGTCATCTTTTTTTCTCTCTCAGCTTATGAAGACATAATATTAATGTTACTTAAATTCCGTTCAGTTTGTTGTTAGTTTCTGGGTAACTTGTATAAGTTTTCTATTTATTAGGGATGGAAGTTAGAGGTGGTTAAAAATCCATTTCCATGTAATATTGCTTTATGCTGATTAATGATTAGCTTATAATGTATTCTTAAGAGTGGGTTACTTGATACCTCTCCGAAATCTGCAGATATCTTAAAGGCTGTTAATACAGGGTAAGTAATGTTTATGCAGGAAGCACTTAATATATAAAACACACAGGAATGATCAAAGAACAGTTCTCTTTCTATTGAAAGTTTTAAATTATGGTTTCATTAAGCCATTTCCATTCAGGAGTTATGCAGGTAAACAAGGGAGACATTGTTATTTCAAGTACACAGTGTTCAGCTTTTCCCAAGTACCTGATGGGGCTGCAGACATTATAAATCATGACTCTCATCTCAGTTTATTGCACGGACCAGCAGTCCTTCGAAAAGCAACACTGTCAGAACACTCAGTGAAGGGGAAAAGATGATTAACTCTTTACTGTTAATTTGTTTAGGAGTATGCTAAGATTGCCTGCAGCAAGACACACCCCTGCGGTCACCCCTGTGGAGGCGTTAAGAACGAAGAGCACTGTTTGCCGTGCTTGCATGGCTGTGATAAAAACGCTACAACTCTTAAACAAGATGCTGATGACATGTGCATGATCTGCTTTACTGAAGCACTTTCAGCAGCACCAGCTATCCAGGTTTCTCGTTTGTTTGGTTTTATCCCCTTTTAAGAGCTTACTATTACAATTGTAATGTGCAGTATGAAGGAAGTAAAAATATGAAGTCTTTAAAATTATGCTCTTAAAAATTTGAAAACAGACATCATAACAATAGTTTAAGCTACTTTTAAGCTTCCTTTTTGTCTGGCATTAATTCTATTTCAAGAAAGCAGATTGGATCAATTTAGTTTGCTGTATCTACTTTATTAAAATAATGGTATTTTATAAAGGAGAAAAACAGCTGAGGTAATTAGTGGATATAATTCACATGTATTTCATATATCCGTAGGTGGTCTTGGAGTGGTTATGATTTTAATGCCCATTTTATGTTCTTTCTCATTGTTAAGAAGAAAATGGGGGTCTTCTAGGATTTTAAATAAATTACTATTGGGATTAATATATGTTGCCACTTAAAAGGAAATAACTACTTCTACTTTAGTGGTTAATGTAACTTCAGTATTCACTTACACTTACTCTTTTCTAAAGCTGGACTGCAGCCATGTTTTCCATTTGCAATGCTGTCAACGAGTGCTAGAAAACAGATGGCTCGGGCCAAGGATAACTTTTGGGTTTATGTCCTGCCCAATTTGCAAGGTAAATGAGTTGCGTGCCTACCTAAGTCAAGCAACTTACCTGATACTCTTAGCTTTTCCTTTTTTTTTTTTATTTGTTCATACTGTACTGTTTGTTACAGTATAAATTAGTTACACATGACATGTTTTCTTTATTTCACACATTGCTATAGAAAGACTAGCATTGATGCATCTTTTTACTTTCTCCTATGTTCCCTGAGGTGTCCTCTTAAGAAGACAGCATAGTCCAGACATTGTCTTAATGTTTTTTTTATTCTTAGCACCATCAGCTTGTAAATTCCCAGTATTTGGTGATGGTGGGGAGGGGAAGAAGTAATCTTAATGCACACTGTCTGAAGCAGGAATTCTCTATTTTACTAACCACCTTTAAAGCTGCTTTGCTTTTCAGTGTGGGGGCAGAGCTGAAAAACACATGTACTTAGTTCAGCTTAAGTTACTAACAATTCCTCTTGTACTCTACAAAATTTAAATTCCTGTAAGCAAAAGCATATGATAGCTGCTGGAATGAAGAGCACCTTCCTTCACCCTAGGAATTTTAAATTTGGGAATGGTCAGCCATTCTGCATGCTGTGGTTCTTCTGTCATGTGTTGTGGGAATTTATGGCAGTAGCTCGTGGTCACCAAATGATCAAGACGATTGTCAGTCATTATACTCAATTGCTGAGCAGTAAGCCAGAAAGGACCAAAATTACAGAAAATATACAGTCAGAATATTCCTGTGCTGTCGTGAATATTTCATATTCTTCACCACCTCTCTGGCTGTTAGTCTGTTGGAAGGGCTGATGTTCCTGTATCACAACAGGCCATAGAAAAAGCATTCATGGATACTATTTTTGCAGCAAATAGAGTACATACATCAGCCATTCTTTGAAATGTCCACTGCCTGGGCTCGTATGTTTTTATGACATCCATCATGCTATTTGTGCCTGACCATAACACAAATTATCATAGCTGTTGGGATAAAGATGCAAGATACTTTAATCAGCATTTTTTTTTATTTCAGAACAAAATCAATCACACAGTATTAAAGGATTTGCTTGATCCAATCAAAGAACTCTATGAAGATGTAAGGAGAAAAGCGCTGATGAGATTGGAGTATGAAGGGTTGCACAAGAGTGAGGCCATCACAACGCCAGGTGTTAGATTTTATAATGACCCAGCTGGCTACGCTATGAACAGATACGCTTATTATGTTTGCTACAAGTGCAAAAAGGTATGGTGTTAGTTATTAAATGTGTGTCAGCATTTCAAAAGTAATTACTTAGAACAGAATATATATTTAATATATTGTGTATGGAGCAGAAAAGCAGGAAAAGATGTTGTTTATAGAATCCTAATTTAGTAAATCAAGTGTTGGGTAAATGAGATGTAAGTATCTTACCTTGTAAAGCTCAAGTGTGTATACAGAGCAGCTCAGAAACCAAAAGCACATTGAGTCGATGGCCACTTATGAGGTGCAGTATCTACTTCCTCCAGTACCTATTCACGTCAAGCTGCTACTTAATTCTGTCATAGGGTTCATAGAGCATCCAAATGCTGTTCCAGAAGCCGTAAAGTCGCTTGTATAGACCAGGGTATGTTGCAGTTTCTGGTCTTGGTCATCCTGAGACTGAGCGACATTGAGTGCCTCAAAACCATGTACCTACAGACAGAGTCTAGAGAGATCAGAACAGTGGAGGCCACTGAAACAGCAGTCATTCATCATACTCCCCTTACAGATTGGATTGGTTATACTGAAAAGAATAGTTAAAAGAATGATTGTCTCTGGTTTAACATCCAATCATTTCTGTATGCAATTAAGGCATATTTTGGTGGTGAAGCTCGTTGTGATGCTGAAGCTGGCCAAGGAGATGACTATGATCCAAGAGAGCTTATTTGTGGTGCATGCTCTGATGTTTCAAGGGCTCAGGTCAGTAAATAATTTCTATTCGTGTTTTTATTTTATTCTGAAACTCTGAGTACCTGAGCTGTACAATAATTCATAGTCATTTGTAATTACATGTATTGTACAATGTTGTACAGTATTAATATATTCTACAGAATGTGGAAGTGAGTTGTTGGGATTGTTAGAACATGGCTGCTTCATTGACTGGTGTTTGCTTTCCTTTGTTCAGATGTGTCCCAAACACGGTACAGATTTCTTAGAATATAAATGCCGCTACTGCTGTTCAGTTGCTGTTTTTTTCTGTTTTGGGACAACACATTTTTGCAATGCTTGCCATGATGATTTCCAAAGAATGACAAGCATCCCTAAAGAAGAGCTCCCACACTGTCCTGCAGGTAGGACTTTGACAAAGCAAATTTACCACACTGAATTCTGAAATAAGTAACAAGTTCTTAATAACTTTTCTTGGTGATATTTTTTTGGTTTTCTATCAATGTCATTGCACTGATCATTTAAACATTAGATACTTTGATACAGAAGTTCCCTATACCAGGAATTTCCCTGTACCAGCTCATACTCCAGATGTAGAATGATGTGTAAAATTGTGTATTGATGAAATAAACACACTATAACTGATGTATCTGTAATTAGGTAGCCATCATTTACAAACTGTTACCCCAATGCCTTAGTTACTGAGTTCATGTGCTGTGTGTTGATTTGATATTAGTAAGTGATTGGGGGAAAAAGTGAGATCTTTTTATGTAAGTCTCTTTTTTATCTTTTTGTTAAGATACATAAAATAAGTAAACAAATAAATTACGATTCCATGTATAACCTTAGAATTATTGTTTACTGCAGAATGTAACTCCTGTTCATTATTATCAATTTTGCTCTTATACTGTGTGAATTTCTTCCACATTATTAATGAGATAAACTTCCTTAAGTGACTCTCTATAAGCTTCTTTTAATTTGAATTTGATTGGTTTAAATTACATGGCAATTTGATTTTTTTTTTTTTTTCTTCAAAGAGCAATTCAACATTTGAACAAAATGTATTACCTACACTTTGCATGTTTGGGGAGGGGTTTTGAGGAAATGTACTATATGTTTGTTTACATCGTCTGCAAGCAATAATTATGTTTTTTCTTTTCTTTTTTTCCCTCACCCTTAAATTCACTGTAGGTCCCAAAGGTAAACAACTTGAAGGAACAGAATGTCCACTTCATGTTGTCCATCCACCCACTGGTGAAGAATTTGCTCTGGGTTGTGGGGTTTGCAGAAATGCTCACACTTTTTAGACTAGCATTTTTTTTTAACCAGAGCAAAACAGGTGCCCTCATCCCTCAAGTGTCCTGAAAACAAAGTCCAGCTGGGATGAGGATGGGACCATTCCATAACCCAGGTAAAAGGAACAATTTACAGTGCAAGAAGGATGCCAAATACCATGTACATAATTCTTGCTGTGAGATATTGACATTTTTTGAACCGAGACATCAAAATTTGTGAGGTGTTTGCATGTGGCCATTACAGTCATCGGCTAGGAAACATTGGACATTTACAAATAAACAATTGTTATTAAAGGATCTGTGTGTCTGTGGACTATGAATGATGCTGGCTTTCAGGAGAAAGAAAAAAATATTGATTATTGTATACTGACTTTTTGTAATCTTGTACAATTGTAACGCATCACAAGTGGGGATGGGAAAGAGGAATATTCTGGTTTATTTCCTAGACTGTTATAAAAAAAATGTGTTAGGAAGGCATAAATGTAACAAGTATCACACTGTATATAAAGGTATCAATGTTTGTCCTGTATAAGAAATATTAAATTACAACAGCAGTTTCATTTAAACTTCTGGGTTATGTTTGAGCCTGAAATTTTAATGAAGTGCAATACTGAGTGTGCCTCATATCTTGCAGCTGTAAACATAATGGAATGTACATGTCAATAAAGCCACTGTACATTTTTATACAGTGAAAGTCTAACAAATGTGTAAGCCTCCATTTTCAGAAACACTTTTAAAACAGGACTGGGGGGGAGGGAGGGGGAAGAAGGGACGTGTCCTTTAATTATTTCGGCAGACTCTTAAAAAGTAGGAAAGTTTTTTGGGTAAACTGGTGGTTATGGAAGTACTTAAGACATAAGAAGCACTGCTGCATTTCTCAACGGAGAAGCTGGGTAAGTGTGCTAGCATTCATATGAAGAATTGTATTTCATTTCAATTACCAAAGTGTTTTAAAATACAAAAGAAAACTGCATTTTAAATTATTTTTTATCAGTTATGTTTTACTGAAGACTCCTAGTCACTCCTACTTTTAGGACAGCTTTTTGCCATGAATTTCAAAATGTTCATTTCATAAGAGTCCAAAGTCCTCTGCACCTGCCTAATGAATGCAAAATATAACTTCAAGTAAAAACTTCTTTCTGTAAGAATTTCTCTTTAGAGGTTTTTTCTTAGATGTGTTCCACTCCCTCTCTAGCATTTCTGTCTTGAAGCTGATAAAAAGCGTGTTACTGGCTTTTCCATTTAAGATATTGGTAGATGGCATCCACACCAGACAATCTTGATCAGACTGGAACCATGGGATCCATCTTGCCTAACTTCAGACATCTGTAATCACAGAATCACAGAAGAGACCTTTTGGGGATCATCTTGGCCAACCCCCCTGCTAAAACAGGTTCACCTAGAGCAGCATGGGTATCTCAGCACTGTGCAGTAGCTGGGAATAGTTCCCACAGCTGCGAGGTACAGCTGATGGAACTCCCTGTGGCTCTGCCGAGGGATGAGGACAGGTGGCTCCATGGGCCAAGGCCACCTGTCCAAGCTTCAGCAAGGCCAAGTGCTGGTCCTGCCCTTGGGTCACAGCAACCCCAGGCAGCGCCACAGGCTGGGGGAAGGGCTGGAGAGCTGCCCCGCAGAAAAGGCCCTGGGGGTGCCGGTGACTGCAACTGAACATGAGCCAGGGTGTGCCCAGGTGGCCAAGAAGGCCAATGGCATCTGGCCTGTGTGAAAAAGAGTGTGGCCAGCAGGGCCAGGGCAGTGATTGTCCCTGTATTGGTGTCTGACCCATTGTCGTATTTAGAAAATTGGAGTGTAGCACCATACTTAAGACTTATATTTCTGAAATTTTCAGCCTTCTCTTTTATTTTAGATGAGTGTTAATTTAGGAAATTGAGATTACGCTGTGGAAAGGACATGACACTGTTCATGTTTATGAAGTGGATAGAGAGAGGGATAGGCAGTATTGGGGGAATGTTTTTCTCACACACAACTGACCATCCCCTATCACCACTCCAGGGAGGCAGCACAGCCACGTGTGGGCACCAGGCTCTTGCACAGAGCTCAGCTCCCTCACGTAATGGTTGAACCTTGGGCACGCTGCTCCCACACTGTCTCAGACATTCACGTCACCACGTCTCCCCCACGCTGATCTCTGCCGGTGATTATAGCAGATGCCAGCACAGGCCACTAATCAGATCAGTCCACAATAAGATTGCTGTATGCCTTTCCAGCAGTCTCACATGTTTTTCTGTCAGCTGTTGATCCACAGCCCACGCAATGGAAATAGTCAGTTCTTGTTTGTACCACCCTGTTTGCCACAGCCCACCGCACACAGCTAATTTATACCAAACTCAGCTCCTTGCCAAGGTGAGGCCTCAGTGCTTGCACTTGAATCATTAGTTTAAAAATAGCTTAAACTTCTATGGGTGTATCCACCCACTGAACACAAAGTGAACAGTAAAAGTTAGTAAGACACAGCTAATTAACATGTCACCGTCAGGGCCAAATAAGCTTGGTCCTTACAAAACAGGTTTTGCTAATTCCATCATACTGAGTTCATGTTTCACCTAGACAGAGGCTTAGCTAGGGAGCTTCAGGACCACCCAGTCATTGGGGATAGAACTCTGCAGGGCTTTTCCACAGCCCTCTCTTTAAGCCATGCCACACGTTGCAGGTGCCAGAGTGCAGTGGTTGTAGGGCAGGGCCCAAGGTGTCCTGGAAGGGCTGCACGGTCGCAGCCCCCGCCCTCGCTGATGGGGTCTGGTAGCGAGCTTGTGCTGCCAGGCATTCCAGGATCTGGCTCCCCACCAGGTATTCCTACAGACACGCAGCCAAGTACAGGACAACAAACTGATTACACAGCAGCCAGGTGCAACGGGTATGTGAGTCATTGATAATCGCCCAAAGATGCCCCCTGCCAGCTGCTCCAGGGAGTTCTCTCAGGTAATACCCACCTCTGCAGTCTCCTGGGATTCAGGAGGTGCTCTCTGCTCTTGCCTCAATGTTTCATGTAGGCTGTGGGCTGCTCGTTGAAACACAATCCCTTTGGATGTAGCTGATTCCTTTCCGTGTACCTAGAAGGGGATTTGGACACTGAAACCTTGGATGGGTACTTGAGGCAGTGCTTTGGGTCATCCACTGAGCAGCACACACAATGTACCCTTTGCTATTGCTATCCATGGCATTGCTTCTACACTCCCACTCATTTCTGCAGCCCAGGTGAACCAAGTATCCTTAACCCGTGTTAGGTCTCACTAATCTAGTATTTCCACCTCCCTCTCTGTTCATTCAGTAATACTCCTTTCCTGCATGTAACTTTGTATACATCCTCTCCTGCACGGTTTAACTTTTCTGCTCAGTCAGCTGCCCTGGAGAGCATTCCCACTCCACCCAGCCCCGTGTTCCTAGGTGTCACCTCTGCCACATACTCTGCTGGAACAGCCATTAGAAGAAGGAAGGATGGCATTAAGTATGCTGGCACACAAAGGGAATGCATACTCCACTGTGGCCACATGTGCAGCAGTGTGACATAACTTGAAATTAGAGATTCAGGTGGTTTGGTGTGAATGGGGTATGATCCACTAGCAGTAACTCACCATCCTAATGCCACTTCCTAACAAGGACACTTCGAAACTTGGCTGGGGGACCTCAGAAACAGCTCCTTAAATCCATTTGCCTGAGGGCAGGTTGTATCAGTGGACTCTGTCACGGAGCAGTAATTGCAATGGGATGATCTGAGCTACAGGGTAAACACAACTCCCCGCAGGTTTTGCTCTAATAGACATAACGTATGTAAGCTGGTATGCTGGGTTTGCATCCACCTCTGTCTCCCTTTTCTCCAATACAAACAGAATTTGAGCAACAACATTCCAGTTCAAGACACTGTTACTCCTAAGATTGTTGTCTCTATTTCTACATCTTTGGGTTTTTCCATACTCCCAGTGCGTTGTAGAATGACCTGGAATGATAAATCTTTATTTTCCTCCTAATGGAGGCTGGGCACAACTACGTACCTGCCACCAAACAAATCCTACTTTTTGGCACACCCTGAGTGCCTTACTGCTGACTGAATTTGACATTTCATTTGACACCTGTGAATAGGTGTCCTCTGGCAGGACTTTGGATCTGTTCATCCAGCACTCTCATACATTCAAGAAACTGGTGAATAACTTCTGGGTTTTGCCCCCAGTGCTAGGATACAAGACTTAGAAACAAGCCATATTTGAAAACCAGCTTTAGGGTGTCTGTGCAGGACACATTTCACGTGACACATAAGGTACCCTCCTTCTGTGCCTTGGTACCCAGGCCAATCCCTCTTAGCAGTAAGTCTCTTTGGGAATTTTTACCACTGTTGCTTGCTAATCAAGTTAACTCCTCACCCACTGGCAGATTCAGCTGAACTGATTTGCAAGGAGCCACACAAAACACAGAGAAAATTCTTGTAAACCAAAAAACGCCTCTAGCAGGATGCTGTCAGACCAAGCTATGGATGAGCTGGCACTGCCCCGTTCCAGCAGCGCTGTTCTGTCCACGGATCACAGGATGGCAAAGGTGAGGTGCTCTGTGCTGCCGGGCACGGCTCAGCCCTGGTTGAACGGCAGCCCGGGCCATGCCACCAGGCTCCCGCACAGGAGGGGCTCCAGCAAACAGCAGGTTTTACTCTTTTACCCAGCAGAATGGAGTGGTACAACAGCTCTTACCCACGAAACAACCATGTGAGCCATTCATCTGGAAGGAATTACTAGAGCCTCTAGAGACAGAAACAATATTTAGACAGGGAGGAACCTTTTAAAAGAATTATCTTCACCTTCTACTGAAGCATGAGGAACATCAGGTAATCAGCCTGTTGCAGGCAACACTCTAGACTGCTGTTGCTCATCCTTAGTTTTATCTTTTTATTTTTCTGTGGCCATGAGGCCTTAAATTGAGGCCCACTGGTTTAAAGCCCATTTTACTTGCAGCTACTGTCAAAAAAAAAAAAAAAGGAAAAAAAGAAGACGTTGAGTTACAACTCTTGTTCTCCTGTTCTGTAAGGTCTTGCTTGTGAAAGATAGAATATAGTTATTTTATCAGTCCATAATACCACATTCTAACAGTGTCAGAAAGTTCCTCACTGCAGAAAATCTTCCTGTATAGACATATTAAGATAATAAAACCAGGAAGTTTCCCTAATGATATTAGGGAAAGAAACATTCACTTCTTTTGGCATTGATAAAGAACAAGTTCAGCTTTCCTCTAGTTTTTCTTTTTCAGAACAATCTGTTGAGGATTAAGACTGTCACAGACATTCTAGGCCAAGTCTTTCAGCCACTACTCATCACATTAATATTCCCCATATTTTTTACAGCTTCTATTTTCATTAACTTGGAGTAGGCTACTCTTGCCCTGCAAGCCTGACATACTTTCATCACAGCTGGATCTGGTCTGCTATAGTTACTAAACTCTTTTCCAACTGCTTCTGTGATTTTCCTCTCTGCATTCTTATCCTAGCCAAATGCAAGCCAGGCTTATCAGGGTGGAGCACAGTTGCTTGCTTCAGGAATGCTTCAGAGCTACTTGAATATGGCCAGAAAATCAGCACAGGAGACTTTCAGTGCTAAAAGGTGCAGCATTTACAATCAAGACCTGGCATTTGAAACGTTGCTGCGGCTTCATCAGGCAGGCAGTCTGCCAGCTGAAATGAGAAGAGCTGTTCCAATACAACCCCAGCCTGAGGTGGTGAGATCTGGTGAGATCCCCCATTAGACTCTGGGATGTCAGTGGCTATCTCTTGGCTTTCGTATCTGTGGGCTGTTCCTCATCTTCACATGGTGACAGTGAGGGATGCTTCACATCTCTGCTATAAGTGAGAGACTCTCCCACCTGAAAAACTGACACTTCAGAGAGTTTCTCCTTCTCTTTTGGAAAAATAAAAACTTACAATGCAGTTTCCTCAATAGTCTGCATTTTTGCATAGCAGGGCTCAGCACAGGCTCTGAACTTTTTCTGTTACTATTGAAAGCATACACAAATAAAAAAGTTATCATTTAAAATATTCCTCTCTCAAAAGCCCGTCTGTTAGTTAAGTGATCAGTAAGGCAGAGAAACTACTGAACGCAGACACACCTGATAAAGGTGTCCAGGTTACTGACTGAAGTTCCAAAGTGCCCAGCCACCACTGGCAACAACACGGCTCTTTCACAGACCAGCCCAGACCTGTGAATGGGCTTTGAACCTTTCCTGCTTGGGCCCCTCTTAACCTGCTGCCACCTATCTCAGTGCCACCTATCTCAGTGCCACCTACCTGAGTCCAAGAGCTCAGCAGGGCTCTGCCTGCCAGCTAAGCCAGAGCCAGCCCGAGAGCCACCAGGAGCCCACAGGTTTTCTTTCACTCAGTTCTGATAAACTCCCTGGTTCCTGTGCTTTTCCCACAGACGCCACAGACATTTTTGTCAGTGCTCTGCACCATGTCCAGGGCCTGGTTTGACCCCAAGAACAGAGCTGCAGCTGCCTTTCTCGCTGATTTTAGCTGCTGTGTCCCCAAACCGTGGGATGCTAAGAGTTCTTTCTGCACTCGTTCTCCTCTCCTGCACACACAAAGGGTGCCTAAAACTTACACAAGCGGTTACAACAAAGCAAAGAAGGGCACAGGCAGCGAGCCAAACTTTGTTTACTCCGAAGATAAGGCAGCAAATTGTAACTGCACGGCACTCTAAGAAGTCCCTCCCAGTAAGTCAATACATTGAAACTCAGCTAATGCAAGTAAGGGTTTTAAAGTTATGTTACCTTACAAATAATGAAATTGCAGCTGTTACATCTCCCAAGACTTCTACATAAACTCTGAAAAGATTTTTTTTGGTCAAAAGATGTTCCTTTTTTTTTTTTTTCTGCAGACACAATAATTTGATCAGAACATAAATCTTGATGAAAATATATTTTTACTGACTTCACATGACATGACTCAGTTACATCACATTATAATGCACATAATGCTGCCTTAAAACAGTAAGAGAGGTGACCAGGAGAAGCAGCAGCTACTTGCTCGGTATTTGTTGATAAATAATAGATCCTTCTCCCCCCACAGACGGGGTCTGGGTCTGGTTCCAACCTTTGCAGTCAGAGTCTTTGTCTCC
Organism: Daphoenositta chrysoptera; assembly: GCA_013397915.1. NCBI lineage: Eukaryota > Metazoa > Chordata > Aves > Passeriformes > Daphoenositta > Daphoenositta chrysoptera. The sequence continues at coordinate 169,445 of VZRO01002375.1, forward strand.
CACATCTCCAGCAGTTTGCACGTTATATACTTGCAATTATAACTTGTCTTTACTAGAAACTGTAGTTGGGGGCTGTTATTGTCCCACTGTTAGAAACCAGCTCTGAACTGGAAGGGCTGAAAAGAGAATTCTTAAGCAGCGAGAATGGAACACATTGAACATTTCCAGATCCCAGCAAAACAGTGATTGCAGGTTTCTTGGCAGTATTGGCTTCATTCATAAACACATCTCATTATCTACCAAAGTTTATGTAGCTGTCTCATATAACTGAGAAAATTATACAGTCACATATTTGCTATTACAAGCTTGTCTAAGATACTCACTAATCTGCTCAAGGTGAGGTGATAACTCACCTTTTACTCCCAGATTTTTTTTTTGCATTTCCTGAGAAGCTGAAGACTAGATGTAGATTCATAAATACACACAGAACTATAATGGCTGAACTTTAGTAAACAACTCAAGACATCTTGAATTGGAGAAAAAGAGATTATTGAAACTCAAAAATTAATGTTTCTCACTGGAAAACAATCCTGTTTCTATGTAAGTCTTTCTTATTTTTTCCCCACTAATAATCTCAAGGAACTAGACTTGAGAATTAAAAAAAAAAATAATTAACATACTTTAAGTATGAAAGGAAATGTATTTATATAAAGTGTTTCTTAAAGATCTCAGGGATGGTGACATTTGAGTGACCACTGAAGAATGTTTCAAAGCCATTTCAAGACTGGGGCGAGCACTGGATGACAAATGGCTGTTTCCAAGAAACTTAATGGCAGGAACTGGGATTAAAACAATTTGAGCAGTATTTATTTACTATAGCTTGCAATAAACAAATAATTATGTTTTGCGAATCTCAACAACTGCAAAGAGTTTGGACACATAGAGGGCTGAAAAATGAGGTGTATTGGAGTGTACCACATGTGCGAAGGACACGTGGTAACAAGGCGTTTGCAGCCCATGGGAAATGTCACACGTCCCTTTGTCTTCTCTACCCGGCAAAATCCCAAGCACATCATTTCGAGCACCTGCTGGCTCCAGGACGCACTGGTGGTTTGCCTTCCCCGTAACACCTATTCCTAAGGCCAGCCTCACCTGGGGCTTTCAAATCATGGAACAAAACTGGCTGTACTGGTGATGAAGAAGATCCAGCTCCTTTGCTGGTTATATTCAGTGTGCCCAGGTGGCCGAGAAGGCCAGTGGCATCCTGGCCCGTATCAGCAATAGTGTGGCCAGCAGGACCAGGCAGGGATTGTCTGTACTCGGCACTGGTGAGGCCGCACATCAAGTGCTGCGTCCAGTTTTGGGTCCCTCACTCCAACAAAGACATTGAGGGACCAGAGAATGTCCAGAGAAGGGCAATGGAACTCGTGAAGTGTTTGGAACACAAGTCCTATGAGGAGCAGCTGAGGGAGCTGGGGGTGTTTAGCCTGGAGAAATGGAGGGTTAGGGAGGACCTTGTCACTCCCTACAACTCCTCAGAGGAGGTTGGAGCCAGGTTGGGGTCAGCATCTTCTCCCAGGGAACCAGTGACACGACAAGACGACATAGTCATAAACTGCACCAGGGGAGGCTTAGGTTGGGCATTAGGAGGAATTTCTTCACAGAAATGGCGATTAGACATTGGAATGGGCCGCCCAGGGAGACGGTGGAGTCACCGTCCCTGGAGACCTTTAAGGAGAGACTGGACGCGGCACTGAGGAGGCACTGAGCGCCACTGCTGCAGTTGACATGGGGGTGTTCGGCCGTAGGTTGGACTCGACGACCTCGGAGGTTTTTTCCAATCTGACCGATTCTGGGACTGCCCCCCGTACGCCTGCACACCCCGCCGCTCCCTGCCAGGCCGCGGCAGGCGGCGCCGGGCACCGCGCTGTGGCGCAGTGTGGGCGGGAGGAGCAGCTGCCGCCGTCCCTCGCTCGGAGGCGCCGCGGGCGGGGCGCCCTGAGGGGCGGGGCGGGGCCGCCACCTCCCCGCCCGCCCG